>JASAMY010001559.1:0-98670 GCA_030248085.1 Paralinhomoeus sp. GSCO2_6
ACCCATAGGACGCATTTTACTTGATAAGTACCCCTGAATCTAGCACCCTCTTTAAACAGATTTCACCTAATAATGACCATTTTTACATTGAGGTACTCAAGATATATTTGCTCAGAAATGAATGGGTGTTGGAAAAAATAGTGGGGCCTGCAGACCCCCCCCCACTTACAGGTATGACATGCACAATGAATAGTTGGAGTCATTTGTACTGATTTCAGCATGGCGCTACGTGCCCATAGACGTGGTGCACTCAATGCAGCCATCAGGTATGCCGCCCCACGTGCTCCGGCTGCGCATCGGTGCGCGCGTCATGTGCCTGCGCAATCTCGACCAGAAGAGCGGACTCTGCAACGGCACTCGACTGCGCATCGACCAGTGCCTCAAGCATGCCATTGTCTGCACCATCGAGAAGTATGCTACGCACAGTCGCTGCTAATCAGGCTTGTGTCACACTCAGCGTTGTTCCAGCGGATCCCACTTTGGCGACCAAGTCACTATTCCCAGAGTCGTCATCTACAGCGAGCCTGATGCTGAGATCCGCTTCAGGGTGCGCGCAAATTCAGCAAACTTGTTAGTGGTAGATCAAGGCTGACAATTCAGAGACGACAGTTCCCACTGAGACTCGCATTTGCGATCACGCTGTCAAAGTCTCAGGGCCAAACACTGGATCGAGTCGGACTCTTCCTCCAGCCCCCAGTGTTCAGCCACGGGCAGCTCTACTGTGGCATGTCAAGAGTGCGCCGACGTGACCATCTCAAAGTGCAGTTAATTTATTCTGATTTTGCCTCAGTTGCACTGACTCGGATTGGTTCATTGTAGATGTTCCTGGGCACTCCGGCGACAACTGGCCTCAATGAGGGATGCACACTCAATGTCGTCTGGCAAGAAGCTTTGTGATGTAGCTCCTCTGCCTCACTCAATTGGATGCAGTACCTGGCCGCCTTTGGGCGGATCGAAAACCTGGCCATGAACTCTTCTAACATTGATAAATAGGATGACCCACACTTGCACAGTGATAGTCTTCCCTGGATTATGTCCCTTTATTTAATATTCATTATCTTCTACTCTGATCTGATAGCTGATAAGCTGAATATGACTACTGCTGTAAATAATGGAGAGAAGGGCTAACACAGGTCTTCGAGGCTCCTATCGAGGATTTGTGTTTGCCAATTTCACACCTAAGCAGGTACTGTTGTAAATTTTGGAGAGAAGGGCTAACACGGGTCTTCGAGGCTCCTATCGAGGATTCGTGTTGCCCATTTCACACCTAATCAGCTACTGCTGTAAATAATGGAGAGAAGGGCTAACACGGGTCTTCGAGGCTCCTATCGAGGATTCATGATGCCCATTTCACAACTAAGCAGCTACTGCTGTAAATTTTGGAGAGAAGGGCTAACATGGGTCTTCGAGGCTCCTATCGAAGATTCGTGTTGCTCATTTTATACTTAATGGCTGCTGCTGTAAATTTTGGAGAGAAGGGCTAACATGGGTCTTCGAGGCTCCTATCGAAGATTCGTGTTGCTCATTTCATACTTAATGGCTGCTGCTGTAAATTTTGGAGAGAAGGGCTAACATGGGTCTTCGAGGCTCCTATCGAAGATTCGTGTTGCTCATTTCATGCTAAAGGTTTCCCACATAAGCTGAAGTGCAGTGATGTGCACTTGGCCAGGTGTCAACACAACAACTGCTGTAAATTTTGGAGATAAGGGCTAACATGGGTTCTTCGAAGCTCCTATCGAGGATTCATGTTGCTCATTTTATGCTTAACCTTCCCATGCAAGCTGAATTGCAGTGACGTGCACTTGGCTATGTATCAACATGATGAACTGCTGAAATTTTGGAGAGAAGGGCTAACATGGGTCTTCGAGGCTCCTATCGAAGATTCGTGTTGCTCATTTCATACTTAATGGCTGCTGTTGTAAATTTTGGAGAGAAGGGCTAACATGAGTCTTCGAGGCTCTTATCGAGGATTCGTGTTGCTCACTGCCTAAGTAAGAAGTGTGTTTGCTTTGAATTATCTCTGATGATACATGACAAGAAGTGCATATTATGAGTTTTCATATGAACTATGTGGTGTAGAGCAAAATATCCCACACCCCCTCCCTCCACCACCATTATGAACACCACCACGGCCCTTTATGGCTCCATTTGCCTCCCCATTTGCCTTTTCTTGTTGTTGATAGGTGTTCTTTTTCTCTGTTCGTTTCTGAGATGCTGTTGTGAATTGTTGTTGGTTTTTGATTTGAATTTGTTTTTTTTTCATTCCCAGTGATGTACTCCCAGTGAGAGTTGTATGGAACTTATGGACTTATGCAGAATGCAGACACATGCAACTCATGAAGATGCAGACATGCAGTTCAGACCCACTTTGAATATATTCAAATCATCCCAGTGAATGAAATTGAAGTGTTGGCTGATTTCTGATGTTCAAGAAAGATAAGAAGTCATGAGGCGCACTGTAGTTGGAAAAGGTACCATATGTACTTTCAATTAAATGAAATCACCCCAGGGCAAGAAACTGAGGTCTTGGCTGCAACCATATCTGCTGGGAATTGGACCTGGGGGAGGATTCAAGCGCTTCCTGGGGGGGCGGTAGAAAACTGGAGAAGGGGTCTGGAGAGGAAAAATAGGTAGTTTTGGGTGTTTTTTTGTAGAGTTTTGCTCAAAATACAGTACAAAGCACATTACAAAGTACAGTTCAAATTTCTGGGTGGGGGCTTTGCACAAACCTGGGGGTTGGGGTCCGGGGGGGGGGGGTAGGGTCAAACCCAGCCAGCGCCTGGGGGGGGAGGGACACCCCAGTTACAGGTAAGACTGCAACTGAGGCTCACAGCTGAAAGGACGACACATAAGAGGATCAGTCCTGAAAGGACCAAACCAAAAATGGGTCAGACCTAATAGTATCAGACCTGAAATGATCAGACCTAAAATGAGCAGACCTGAAACAATCAGACCTAAAATGAGCAGACGTGAAACATTCAGACCCAAAACAACAAAACACTAAAACACTGCAGACCTGACCCTGGTCAATACTACTAAACGCCACTGTAACGCCCTCTGCATGCAACGCTCGTTACGCGATTCTAGCGGGCCGATTTGCTTCATTTTTTCTATGGCAACGCGCAACTACTATATTAGTATGTTAACTTTTGGAATGGGCACGAAACCTCTTACCAATTTTGAATGACGCCCCTCTGAAGTTGGCCAAACTGCAAATCCAGCGTGATTACAGTGCGTCGTGTTCGCCAAAACGCGCCTGTACGTGTGTGCGTCACACCAATCTCCTCTACCCTCTCTCCTCTCTCCTCTCTTTAGGCACCCCTCCCTTCACCCTTCTTTCTACAATCCGCTTTCTTCTTTCCGCTTTTTTCTTCCACAAGCTTCTATCCTCAACCACTTTCCACTTCTTAGACCCTCTGACCACTAATACTTCTAACCACTAATCTACAACCTTGCGAACTTTGCTGGACGATCCATTTTGATGGCCGTCCCTTTTCTAGACAGCGCGCGCGTCCGCTGGCTGGCAGCTGGAAGTGAGTGAGGGAGGGGAGGGGTGGGGGGGGGGGGGGGGTGGACGCCCTGCACTCATTGCATAATGCAACGGTCTTTTACCCCATAGGGGTGGGGGCATGCATCAGCCCATTGCTTGGGGGGTGGAACGGGAGGTGCGCATTGAGGTCACTCGCGCGCATTGCGGATGTGCACTCACTGCATAACACGAGTGGGGTGCGGCTGTCGAGGGCGGTTCAGCTTCTAGGAATGGTTGGGTTTTGTTTCTACAGCCGCAGGCGATTCACCTCACCTTTTGGACAACAACAAGTAAACTACCAACTCGACCTCAACAGTGAGTTGTTTCTCAATCTGAAACGTCTAAAACTTTCAAATTTTGATGTTTTTTGTTCCAGCACCTTCCCTCCAATCCCGCCCATCAAAGGTCAGCCATTTATGAATGGCAAGAACGAATGTTGCAGCTGCAACAGTCGATCTAATAACGATGGTGTGTAGCGCTTCAAATGTTTTGACTATTCCCTGATTTTTTGTTTAAATTCCAGCGCCTTCTGTTAAACGTCGCACTCGCCTGGCCCAGATCCTCCTCTTCCACGACCGCGAGCTCTCCAACTATGGCATCACCCCACCAGAGAGCGCCATCATTGGCAACATTGCCCTGTGAGTCACTGCGTGTGTGCATGCGTGCCGGTGGGTCGGCCCCTTCCACCTCTGATTCAGCGTTGACGATTTGGAGGAGCAGACAGACAGTGGAGGTGGCCATGGAGCTGACCGTGGCCCAGCCAGCACGTCTGCAACCACATCGTCAGCTCTGTTGCTGTCCATGAAGTGAGACCTTCTTCATTGACGCACCAAGTGGCTAGGGTGTTTTGCCTAGCCCCCCCCCCAAGATGGAATGGCAGAGAAAGGGGTTTTGCGGTCGTTCAGGCAAGTCGATGCTTCTGAACTCCATCGTTAGAGACGTCGCCACGCCCTGAGGACGCACTCGGCCTTGATCTCGGCCTTGGTGCTGGATGAGCAGAGCCTCTACACCATCTCCATGAAGTTCGAATTTATCAGTTTGTGTGGCGCGTGCGTGCGTGTGTATGTGTGTTCAATATATTGAGTTCCTAATAGCACACGGTTTATTGCACCCCCAACTATTGTTTAATTTGTCACATCAAATTAATTTTCCTACTGCAGCAAAGAACCAATGCCCCTAATCTATTGATTAAAATTGATATGATCAGCGCCTCTCATGATACCCCCCACCTCTCGGAGGCTATCAGAAATCGTAAGAACCAACATACCTGTAATGGGGGGGGGGGGGGGTAACCCACGCTCATAATTATTCCACCCCTATTCTAATGGATATTCAACCTGTCTAACATGATAAATGGGAGTACATGGTATTTTTTAATTTATTAATGTTTCCTCTTGTTCCACCTTAATATCGTGTATTGCGCTCATGTGTGTGGGTGCATTATTTGTTCAATGGCCTTCACCCCCCCCCCCTCCCCACCCAGTGAGATTTTAATTTATTTTTAATCGACCCCAACTGCAAGCTGCAATCCCCATTTAAGTTATCATATCCTGTAGTAAGTGTGCTACATTCATTGAATATTTGAGTTGCATCCAAATTTTAATGAGAATTTCGACTAAAAACTCAACTGATTTGTGCATATGTGCAACCCTCCTCTTCTACCCCTCCTCTTCTCCTTAGTACTATCACATTTGCAACTATGGCCACATGACTAAGACTATGACTAAACCAGTGTCTTTATTTTTCTTTGCTTCTACTTTTCAAGATGCCCACCGGCCAGCTCGTCGCGCCCAGCGCCCCCGCCAAGGAGTTCAACTTCAACGACTTTGATTTCGATTAATAGGTAATTCGCGTCGCTCGGTCTCGATTTGCTGGCGTCGTTCAGGCGTCCATTGCTGCGTTACTCGTGTCGTCGTCATCTCGCCTTTCGTTTGTCAGATTGTTTTGTGCACTGCTGGGTCAGTTAAATAAAAGCGCCACCCTCTTTGACAGTTAGTGGTTCGATTGTCTTAGTCAACATCTATGAACTTCCACGCATTTGCGTACCAGATGCACCTCTAGCTGTTTGCCAAACGATGTACTAATTGTATCACTTACTGTGGTAACAATTCACATGTGTACTGTATGCAAATTTATTTTGAAATATGATGTGACAGCATATTCATACGAAGTTAGCCACTGGATGGATTGAACTGAAATTTTGTAAGCAGCTGGCTTGGCTGGCACATCTCACCATCATTTAAAGGCCGGATTTTCTGCTCCCTGCTACTTTACTACTTATGACTATGACTGTGCAGCTATGTCTTAAGACTCTTACGACTATGTCCTTATGACTAAGACAATGACTATGACTTAACAAATACCTTTAATTTTTTTCTTTTTTTTTTTCTTATTTTCTAAGCTACAGTACTCTAGGCTTCTAACCTCTGTACCACTAACCTGGTCTATATTACTAAAGCACAATGTCTGTGTGTCTGCAACGCAGCACAGAGAGTTGTGCTGGATGGATTGAGCTGAAATTTTGCATGAAGCTTCCGTGGGAAACTTCACCATCAAATAGGGGCCGGATTTGCGACAGCTACCGTAATCCTTGAGTTATGCAAATTTCGCATACGTGTTTGATCGAATTTGAGAATTCAGTGTCAATTCTGCTTGGGATATGTGTAATCGACCGTGGTGATCACGAATATCAGATCCGTTTTCCTGTGCGATACCGTAATCGCGAGATATGGCACATTGAATATGCAAATTGCGTTTGATCGAATTTGAGAATTCAGTGTCAAATCGGCTTCGGACATATGTAATTTACCACGCTGATCACGAATCTGGCATTTGGTTTTCCAATCCGCTACAGTAATGATAAGATATAGCATTATCCTTTTCTACAGTAGTATGACTATTGTGGGTTCTGTCTGCAATGCAGCACAGAGAGAGTTCTGCTGGATCGATTGAGCTGAAATTTTGCTTGCTGACTTGCTTGGCACATTTTACCATCAAAATAAGAGTGGCACTACTGAAGCCATCGTAATCCATGCGTTATGCAAATATAAATAAATTATATGATAATACAGCGCATTTTATGCGTGCTTCTGACTTATCAGAAGTGTTTCGAAAACCATTTCATACAGATCAATGGCATACTGGTTATGATGTACGTTACTTTTCTGGAGGTCCTGGGATCAAACCTCTGCCATAAAAATACTTGTAACTTTTTGTTTTGCACGTGTTTATGCTATAAAAACTTCGAACATTTTATTATTTTTTACTGTGTTTTGCAGGTGTCAACGCTATAAAGCTTGACGCACGCACGCACGCATGCAAGCACGCACGCACGCACGCACGCACGCACGCACGCACGCACGCACGCAGCACGCATCCCCCTAAATTGTTGTTTTACCCAACTGATTAGAAGTCGAAGATTGAATAGATGTCGAAATTTGATGTGACGATCGTGTGTACAACTGCGTATAGCTAATGGTAAGCTTGCCTTTATGTTTTACGTTGTTCTCACGCGCACGCCTATGGCTCGCTCTACATAAAACATGCAATGCACAGTGCTCCTCAAACGCGTGATGCCCCAGCCTCATGCTGCATTGTATGATTCGGACAGCTTACATGTGGTGGGCTGTAGAATTCATTTTATTTAGTAATTTCTGATTCCGCTTTGCTTGCGTGTGTAGGAGAATAATAAACAGTGCTTGGCAGTCAAAAACGAATCTTCGACTGCATTAGTGACCGCGTTGACATAGGGGAGAGCGTCTTTTGGCTTTGATGGAGGCAGTGCGGAGTCCATTGGCCGGCCAATCAGGTGGACGGCTCTGACGAACTCCATTGAAAAGTTGAGGAAAAATTGGGAACGGGAATTGAACCCACGTCTCTGGATTACCGGTCCGGTGTGCTACCGCTACACCACACGAAACTCTACACAATATTCAAAATGAGAAGACAAATGCCGAGCCAGCGTGCTTGTCTACTGCATGACTTTGGCCACATCCTCTGACGCTCCGACACCGTCTTGATGCCCAGGGGGTCCTTTAAGACTTCGCCTTCTCCGACCAAGTACTGAAGCGGTGCCTGCCTTTTTCTGGACCATCCAGTTGCTCCCAGACTGAACTATGGCACCGTAGTCTCAAAGTGTACATATTCTTGAGGCGGCTGGGAGCTTGGTTCGGCCGCTTCCACAGGCATATGTACATAGTACTGCAGAACCCTCCTGACTACCAGAGTCAATTGCTGTTGCTCAAACGCAAGAGTTGAACAGTTGAACACACAAAAAAACAAACCACATGGATACTTTACTTCAGTAGTGGCCCCTCAGTCTGAAATCTGTTCAGTTCAAAACTGTGCATTACTGTCGCCCCATCCTCCATAGATACATAGCAACCCCATGTACCGTTTGAGAATTTGCGGCGCCTTTCGCCTCCACCCAAATAAAAGTTCCAAAGTGCCCATCAAACGATTCAGTGAGCGCATATGTACGTGTGTGCGACAAGCTTGTGCAGTGTCTGCGATGGATGTCCTTTTCCAAACTTAGACGTTGAAAGCATCCGTTTATGAGCTGGACGCGTGTATGTACTGTACCTCAACTTCGGACGCATTGAAGAGCGCGCAGTATGGCAGCGTCAGGCAGTAGAGACGACGCCCAGCTCCGTAGGGCCGATTCCCTTCACGACACGACATCAGCTAGTGGAAGAGACGCATAGAGAAGAGACGGACTGACTGGGTCTCATCTCTCACTAGCACCGGTCAATTATAGGCATGTGACCAGAGAGCGGCCCACACACAAACAAACAAACAACTACGCTGCGGGCAGCGGCATGGCCTAGTGGCAAAAAAACGGCCTCTTGCGCGCAAGGTCCTGGGTTCGATTCTTGATGGCGCCACTAGATCGAGGACTTCCCTTTCCATGGATTTTCTCGTACCATCGCTGCCCTAGATTACAGATGGCGTTCTTCCGAAAGTCTTCCGCTAACTATACGGCTGTAGACGGGAAGGCGTCATGGAGATGGGTAGGCTACATGGGCCATTGACGGCCTCCTAGCGTCGCCCAAAATCCAACAACCAACAACAATATGTACGCTGCCTGGGATGAGCAGGCCGTTCTGCTGTTACATCTTCAAGCGTCCCTACATACCTGTAACCTACATACATCCGCAGACGCGTCCAGGAATCCTGGTCTGCAGACGCAGCTGTGGCCCTCCATCTCGTCCACGCAGAAGGCGTTCTTGGAGCCCTGGTGAAAGGCTCGGTCCAGTCACTCGTTGACCGCTGAAGAGGCTGACGTTCATCACGCACGCACGCGTGCGCGCGCACGCACGCACGCACGTTGCCTCCCCCCCCCCCCGCCTTCCAGACACGATGCTGCCCTGACGCTGCGCGATTTAAAATTTCCTAATCATTCGTTGTGCCAATTACTGTGGTACTGGGCTGACCGACACTTTCGTGCGTGCTAGGGGGGATGGATGTCAGGTGGCGCTCGGAGTTTGCGCATCGATGTTCTAAAGCGCTCATTGCATAAAAGTATTCAGCTCTGTGCGTAGGCTCTCTTGAATTCCGCGCATTACGACAGACGAACATGTTTCAGCGCGCGCTGTTCAGGCCATGTCAGCGACACACTGTAGTAACCTCATGTTCTCGCTCATAGTCCTCTAACAACTTGCCCTTTTATTGCGCAATTTCTCTAAAATTTGCAACGTGTAGCTAACAACACGTGCGACGTGAAACCAATATTACGCTGCAACAACACCCATATTGATACAAGGAAAAGCGGAGCAACAACCCACGAACTCACAGAGGCAACGCTTTTATAAAGGAGCCAAAAAGTGCAAAAGCCAATTGTTGCAACTCGCATGGTTTTGTTTGTAGCAAATCACTGGGACGAGCTTCGTATGTTTGCTAGCGGGATGTCAGCTTGACCAACTGCTTCATTTATTTTGCATATCGATTTTCGAGCCCATAGCCAGCATGTATACACACCGATTGGCTCGGCTCAGTTCTGCGCATGACGACAGGCAAACATGTTTCAGAGCGCACTATTTAACCAACTCGTCGCTGTCTGATAGCAGTGCTCCCTTGTCTTTTTTTAGATCACGCACGCACGCACGCACGCACGCACGCACGCACGCACGCACGCACGCACGCACGTGCGCGCGCACAACACATGGATAAACTACGGGGATCGATAATAAACTTGGATTTAGTTTGGATTTAATAATAGACTTGGACTTGATGGATTCTGGAGCGAAGAAGCCAATTGCAGAGCTGCCTATAATTTGAACGTATGTATACGATACGTAAACAAGCATGCATTCGAAACTCACATGTAACTCTTCCACAAACTAACAAACGAAACTAGCAGAATGAATAAAGCAACTTAGCCCGACAAATGCTTCCAAGTAACCCCTACACACTACCGGATCTAAAGGGTGGGGGTGCCTTCACCTGTCGTGGTCGGGAAAGGGAGGCAGGGGGCGGCGTTTGGGGCAGGCGATGGGGGCAGAAAGGGCCAAGACGAGAAGACATAGGGGCGAATCGGGCGAATGTTGGCCTGTTTTCCGTAAATTAAGGCCCTCATAAATAAGCGAACATTTTTTGCCTGCGGCCAGTGGATATAGGGTCCCTACAAGGCTGGGGCGGGTCTGAAAGGCGGGTGGGGGGGGGAGAGATGTCCAAGCCCCTCCCCCAATCCTCCGGAATTTGCTATCGATCTCGATCTCGATCTTAGCTTGCGCAACCGGGCCAGTGACTTCCACGTGGATTTCTCTGAGTTCCGTATCATCAACTGCCTGCGAGTGCTCGCAAGAGTTCTACACGCACGCAAAATGTTTAAGCTCGCGCTATTTAGACCACGTCAGTATCGCTCAGCAGTAGTTGCATTTCGATGGAAAAAACAACGACGGGTACGTTTTCAGTCAGTCAGTCGAGTGTTGTTGAGGTATAGAGGTCTACAGCTACCTATACATACAGCTTCAAACTTAGGGGAGATACAATTGTCGGTGCAATGTTGCAGGTGGTAGAGTGTATTCTTTGCTTGTGTGTTCTTTGCTTTTCGTATCGCGCTCAGAGCGCAGCATCACTTCTGAAGATCGCAACATCCTCGCGTTCGAAGGATTCCAAAATGGTCTGTAGGTGCGTAAAATACAGCGCCGCTGGCAAAATTTTTGATATTTGGAAAGTAAATGCGGCTCACAGGTCTGAAAAACACCTTGGAAAGTATGAGAAACACATTCGGCCATGGGCTAACCTGCAATGAGTGCAGTTTCGACCAAAGCTAAGGGTGGTTCTACTTTTCGGGCAGGATATTGACTGAAGCTGGGGGGGTGACCTGTAGCTACACACTACTCAGTTACCTATGGCACGCACGCACTACAATCGATAAATTACGGAGAGCGGTAATAAACTTGATGGGCCCTGGAAAAAAGCCAATTGCAGAGGGGCCTAACAAATACATTCTGACCCTCGCTCAAAACTACCCATCCAAACAAATGAAACTGGCCTTCCAACGGATAAGATCTTCGCCGATTAAATGAATTACGAGCCTGAGGAGAAGCAACAGTGAAGACGCATCACAGGCATGGCCTAAACTGCGAGCGCTGAAACATGTTTGCCTGTCGTGACGCGTGGAATTCAAGAGAGCCTACGCACGGAGTTGAATACTTTTGCAGTGAGGGGAGGCCAAGAGGAATTACCCCTCACCCCACAAAGCCTTCTCCAGAAATTGCTAGCGCGATCTTCGCAGGCGCAACCACACCAGTGACTTCCACATCGAGTTGTTAGTCCGTGCTCCATATACATTGACTTCCTGCGAGTGCTCGCTCTAGTTCTGCACACGCGCAGAAATGTTTCAGCTCGCGCTCTTTACAAAACGTCAGTATGTACGTCACGTCAGTACAACCCAACGTTTGTCACTGACTTTGTAAGAGCGGCCGGCGGCACCCGACCCTCGAGTGTTGCCATTGTCTCAGGACATGTTGTGAAGCTGACGCGTTTGCTTAGCGATTGCTCTTCATGTGAAACCCGCAAAGATGACGCTGCAACTCGGCGACACATGCTTTGCGTCGAGTTGTCTTCCGCGCGGTGGGGCGCAGACAGACATGCGCTGGCTGCTTCGTTCCAAAGATGAGAAGTCGGATAGGAGACCCGTTGTCGCGAGGCAGTCCGCTGCGCCCTCTCTCCAACTCTCCAACGGGAGGTATTTTGTTCTCTTTCCTCGTCTCACAGTTGTCCAAGAGACGGAGATCGAGAACAATTTGGCCGTCGATAAGGAATGGCGCTAAAAGCGGCCACGTCGCTCATCGCCATTGTCCTTTTTGCTGTCTCGCCGCCTTGCGCTGTCGCGCAGGAGAACGTCAAGAACTATGGTGAGGTCGAGGGAGAAGACGATACACAGGGCGGTGGGTGACCTGCACAATTTCAGACTCCGGCCCCGATGAGCCGGCCGAGTGCGACGTGCGCGACCTGCGCTCCTGTGACAGTTCCAAAAACGAAGTGTGCGTCTTCGCCGAGGGCCTCTATCGCTGCCGCTGCCCTCCCGGCTTTGGTCGGCTCGCCGACAACCGCTGTCTCGGTGTGTTGGTAGCCCTTTGTCAAAGTCGTCCGACTGGAGTAGAGATGGGCTGTTGTAACTTGCTTCTGATGTACACGGTGCAGAAGGCAGCGTATGGCCTAGTGGCAGAGAATCGGCCTCTCGCGCGCACGGTTCTGGTCTTGATGGATCCACTAGATCGAGGACTTCCCTCTCAACGGATCTTCTCGTGCTGTCGCTGCCCTATGACTACAGGTGGCGTTCTTCCGAATGTCCTTGGCTAATGTGCTCTAGATGGGAAGGCGTTGAAATTGTTAGGCTACCCATATGGGCCATTTTCGGCATCCTAGCGATGCCACTAATCCAGCAACAACAGCAGCAACAACAAGCCATACAGAGCGCAACGAGTGCACCGAGCCGCAAATGCACGACTGCGACGCGGACGCCGACTGCATCGACGCGCCCACGAGCTTCGAATGTCAGTGCCGACCGGGCTTTGCGGACTTTTCGCGGGACCAACTCCGCAAGCCTGGACGCGCCTGCAAGCTCCGTGCGTGGAGCCAGCTTGTCAGCTTGTCAGCAGAGGGATGCCGCTTGTGCCGTAGGCAGGCCTTGAGCGCCGACGCCGGCTGGATCCGAGGGCGCAGCCTGCAGTCCAGTCGGCAGGGGTTTGGCTTGGTGGCGCTTGAGGGGTAGACGCGACGCTTGGCTGCCAGAGACTGGTCGGCGGGTAGCTGGCGTCCTTGGGAAAGTTCAGCGCCGTTGGAGTCTGGAGTTAGAGAGAAGATTGTCGGAGTACGGTATGTACAAGTGTAGGTCGGCTGGTGGACGTCCTGGCAGACGCCAGTACATACTAGGCTTACCACACCTTCTGCAACCAACGAACCAACCAATTAAAAAAATATATTATTCTTAATTTAAAATCCCAAGCCTGTTCCAAAGTGCAGAGATACACTGTAGCTGACTGGCAGGTTAATAGCTAGAATTCAGCTCGACGTAGCAAGCTATCACAGCACTTGCGCGCAAGTCAGTCACTCGAATGGACTGTCCGACATGGACCTGCGAACAAGGCATGCTGCTAGTACCACTGACATCTGATGTTTATCACGATGACCATCTGCATGTTGTTGCCGCAGTTTAGCGGCATGTTGTGGTTAACTCAGCAACTCGTTGTTCTTGAAAATAGTTGTTGAAAATCGGTCCAGCACAACGGAAAACACTCATTTACGATTCCTCGCTGGCCGCCTGAATTGTCTGAACAAAGCAGTGCAACCATGCCGTGCGGTGCGTCGATAGTAAACGATTTTAATTAAAGTCACATGACACCGTCTACCTACACACAGTGGCCAAACACAATTGCCCGGAGTTTGTAGTCAACGAGCAATTTCAATCCCGACTAAAAGACCCAATACGTGCAGAATTCATGTACATACGACTTTTCCACACAATCTCACTTAAATTCAAATTTAAATTTAATTTAAGAGTCAATGTCTGAGAAAGTGTAGGAAATGGACCCCTATTTGGTACACTTCAAAAAAATAAAATTTGAGCTGAGGGCATGGGGATGTAGGGTAGGGTGGGTCATGCACCCCTGTGTTGGTCCCACCCCCCAAACCCCCTCCATTCGGGAGATAGAGGCAAAAATGTTCATAAAATTGCCGAAAAATGTGGCTCTGCATAGGGTCGCACATTTTCGTGTACCACTTCCCACTCGATGCAGCCACCCTATAGGGGGGAATACCGTTGGGTAGGTGAGGGTTGGTGCTCCACCCTCTCCAACCGCTGCCCTTCTCTGAGCTCCCACGATTTTGCTAGAGGGCAAAATCCACAGCAAGCGAGGTGCCCAAATTTTGAAAAATCGGCATTTGTACCCCCAAAACATAAATGTCCCCTCCAGTTTCTACATATGTTAAACCGCTTTATATGACCGTATATTGACAGAAGTTTCGTCAAAAATTTCGAGGCCAGAGGCAGCCAAATAAACAAAAGTTTGAGTATTTTCGCAATCTGCACTGAAAACGCAATTTTCAATGTTGATTTTCTAGTGTGCTCGTTCATTTTATGTGACCAATTTATGCAATTTGGATTCGCCCCGACATGCTGAACAATCGATGGAACGATTCGACGCGGTTTGCCTTCATCTTTTTCAATGTTTATGTACTGTTTCAAAAATTGGGGTGCTGTTTCAAAAAATCCAAATTATGCAATTTGGACACGCCCCGACATTCTGAACAATCGATGGAGCGATTCAACGCGGTTTGCAAACCTTCATCTTTTTTGCTTTTCACCCCAATTTTTGAAACAGTACATAAACATTGAAAAAGATGAAGGTTTGCAAACCGCGTCGAATCACTCCATCGATTGTTCAGCATGTCCGGGCGAATCCAAATTGCATAAAGTGGTCACATATAATTGGAACGAGCACACTAGAAAATCAACATTGAAAATTGCGTTTTAAGTGCAAGTTGCGAAAATACTCAAACTTTTGTTTATTTGGCTGCCTCTGGCCTGAAATTTTTGATGAAACTTCTGTCAATATACGGTCATATAAAGCGGTTTAACATATGTAGAAACTGGAGGGGACATTTATGTTTCGGGGGGTACAAATGCCGATTTTTCAAAATTTGGGCACCTCGCTTGCTGTGGATTTTGCCCTCTAGCAAAATCGTGGCAGCTCAGAGAAGGGCAGCGGTTGGAGTGGGTGGAGCAAACCCTCACCTACCCAACGGTATACCCCCCTATACCCCCCTATAGGGTGGCTGCATCGAGTGGGAAGTGGTACTCGAAAATGTGCGACCCTACGAGGAACCACATTTTTCGGCAATTTTATGAACATTTTTGCCTGTATCTCTGGAATGGAGGGGGGTTGGGGGTTTGATCAACACAGGGGTGCATGACCTACCCTACCCTACATCCCCATGCCCTCAGCTCAAATTTTATTTTTTTCAAAGTGTCCGCGATTTCCTACACTTTCTCAGACATTGACTCTTAAATTTCCAATATAATTCAAATCTCTAATCTCGCGCTCATTCACTTACTGTTCGTTCAAGCGCTGCGTGAACCATAAATGTGCATTGTGAAACATTGATAGGTACGAATGGTTGTTCAATGGCGAATTCTCCAATACTACTAATCTACAGGAACGCCATCTGGCAGTGAGCGGCCCTAAATCGCACGCCAAATCTCACGCTGAGAGAACTGCATACGAGGCCCATATCAAATTGACAATCGAAGCGGGACGTGGCCAAATGTCGAGTCTTTTCTGTCGAGCTTTAGCTTGCCAACCAAGAATGGACCACCCAAAGAAACAATGGACTGGCCTTTTTGAAACCCGGAGGTTGATGAGGGCCCAGCCACAATTGTGCGCCAACAGCAGGGATTGTGGGCAAGTCAGCCACATGTGGACCTGCAACCAGTGCACTGGGCTACTATGTATGTACCTCTATGATCGGATGTTCATCGGGGGGGGGGTGTTTACAAATAGTGGGGGGGGGCAAAAACCACCACCCCCAGTTACAGGTGTTTGTATGCGGGGCCAGCGTGCTTGTCTACTGCATGACTTGTGTCATAGCCTCTGACGCTCCGACATCGTCTTGATGCGGGGGGGGGGGGAGGGTCCTTTGAGACTTCGCCTTCTCCGTCCAAGCACTGAAGCGGTGCCTGCCTTCTTTCTGGACGATCTTGCAGCTCTCAGACTGACCCATATCACCGTAGTCTCAAAGTGTGCATAAACTTGAGGCGGCTGGGAGCTTGGTTCGGCAGCTTCGACAGGCACAGTAGCAGAACCCTTCTAAGTACCAGAGTCAATTGCTGTTGCTCAAACGCAAAAGTTGAACAGTTGAACACAAAAACAGACCACATGGACACTTTCAGTTGCCCCTCAGTGAAATCTGTCCAGTCCATTACCGTAAATTCTCTAAAAGAATCCCCCCCATTAACAGCAACCCCGTGTTCCATTTTGAGAACTTGCGGCGCCTTCCGCCTCTATCCAAATAAAAGTTCCAACCCTTTCCTGCCCATCAAACGATTCAGTGAGCGCATATGTACAATGTACGTGTGCGCGACCAGCTTGGGCAGTTGGATGTAGTCTCTGCGATGGATGTCCTTTTCCCTACTTAGAAGTTGAAAACATCCGGTTATGAGCGGCACGCGTGTATTACGATACCTCAAGTTTGGACGCATCGAAGAGCGCGCAGTATGGCAGTGTCAGGCAGTAGAGACGACGCCCCGCTCCGTAGGGCCGATCCCCCTCCATGACTGGCTCGAAACCATACATGTAACCGGATTTTTGAAGTGGGGAGAGGGTCGGAGACCATTCTGGGGGTGGGGGGGGTGGTTAAGCAGATTTGAAGAGGGACAGGGGGGTCAGAGGGTAAAAAAAGTGTACCTCTGTACACAGTGTCTAAATAGGCACTCTTTATGGCCAAAAATGGGCGACAATAGGCAAGAAATAGCGTTATTTAGCTGTTTTAGGGTAAAAAAAAACACTGAAAAAGACGAAAAAAACGCTACGTTCCATAGTTGTAGACAAGTTGGAAAACTTCAGGAAAATTCTGGGGGAGGGTTGGGGGGGGAGGCTGCGTAGGGGTGAAATTCCGAGTGGGTGGGTGGCAAGCCCCCACCCCCAGTTACATGTATGCTCGAAACGACATCAGCTATGTATAGTAGAAGAGACGCATAGAGAAGAAACGGACTAACTGAGACTCATCTCTCACTAACAGCGGTCAATTATGTATATGTGACCAGACAGCGGCCCGCGATCATAGAAGCGGCCTACACACAAACAAACACACAACTACGCTGCCTGGGATAAGCGGGCCGTTCTGCTGCTACATCTTCAAGCGTCCTTACCTGTAATCAGCAGACGCGTCCACGAATCCTGGTCTGCAGACGCGGCTGTGGCCCTCCATCTCGTCCACGCAGAAGGCTTTCTCGGAGCACTTGTGCAAGGCTCGGTCCAGACACTCGTTGACCGCTGAAGAGGCTGACGTTCACGCACGCACGCACGCACGCACGCATGCACGCATGCACGCACGCTCGCGAGCGCCCGCACGCACGCGCGCCCGCACGCACGCACGCACGCACGCACGCACGCACGCACACACACACGCCCGGCCGCCCGCACGCACGCACGCACGCACGCACGTACGCACGCACGGGGCAAAGCTGCCTCCCCCCCCCCCGCCTTCCAGACCCGATGCTGTCCTGACGCTGCGCGATTTAAGATTTCCTAACCATAGTTGTGCCAATTATGTACTGTGGTACCCGGCTGACTGACACTTTCGTGCGTGCTAGCGGGATGTCAGCTGGCGCTCGGAGTTTGCGTATCGATTTTCTAACGCTCGCACTGCATAAAAGTATTCAGGTTTGTGCGTCTGGCACTCTTGAATTTCGCGCGTTACGACAGGCAAACATGTTTCAGCGCGCGCAGTTCAGGCCATCTCAGCGATACACTGTAGTTCGGTCATGATATCGGTCATACTAATCCGACAACTTGCGTTTTTATTGCGAAATTTATCTAAAAATTGCGACTGTACCTAACAACGGACGAGTGGGCGAGGACAAGGATTGAGGACGCATCACAGGCACGGCCTTAACTTCGCGCGCTGAAACATGTTTGCCTGTCGTGACGCGCGGTATTCAAGAGAGCTTACTCAGAAATTTGAATTCTTTTGCTTTAAGGTAGAAAATCGATACGCAAACTCCAGCGCCAGCTGCCATCTCGCTACATAGCACGCACGAAAAGGGTGAGCCCACCACAAGCATCACCACCGTAATTGGCACAAATCGTCGGGAAATACAAAGCGTCAGAGCAGCTATGTATACAAGTCGGTCTGGAAGGGGGGAGGCCAAGGGCAATTACCCCCCAACTTCACAAATCCTTCTCAGAAATTGCTAGCGCGATCTCAACGTGCGCAACCACACGAGTGACTTCCACATCGAGTTGTTAGCCCGTGCTCCATATACTCGACTTGCTGCGAGTGCTCGCTCGAGTTCTGCACACGCACGCAGAGATGTTTCAGCTCGCGCTGTTCACACCACGTCAGCATTGCTCAGCAGTCACTAACTTTGTAAGAGCGGCCTGCACCGGACCCGCGAGTGCTGCCATTGTCTCAGGACATGTTGTGAAGCTGACGCGTTTGCTTTTAGCGATTGCTCTTCATGTGAGCCCTCCCCCCCCCAAAGATGACGCAGCAACCGCGACACAGCTTTGCGTCGAGTTGTCTTCCACGCGGCGTCGCGCAGAGAGAAATGCGCTGGCTTCGTTCCAAAGATGAGAAGTCGGATACGCGACCGGTTATCGCGAGGCCGGAAGCGCTGCTCCAACAGTGAACTGCAGTCCGCTGCGCCCTCTCTCTAACTCTCCACCGGAGGGGGGGGGGGGTATTTTTGTTCTCTTTCCTCGTCTCACAGTTGTCCAAGAGGCGCGAACGCAGATCGAGAACAATTTGGCCGTCGATAAGGAATGGCGCTAAAAGCGGCCACGTCGCTCATTGCCATTGCCCTTTTCGCTGTCTCGCCGCCTTCCGCGGTCGCGCAGGAGGACGTCGAGAACTTTGGTGAGGTCGAGGGAGAAGACGATGATGCACAGGGCGGTGAGCTGCACAAATTCAGACTCCGACCACGACGAGCCGCCGCCCGAGTGCGACGTGCGCGACCTGCGCTCCTGCGACAGTTCCAAAAACGAAGTGTGCGTCTTCGCCGAGGGCCTCTATCGCTGCCGCTGCCGTCCCGACTTTGGTCGGCTCCCCGACAACCGCTGTCTCGGTGAGTTGGTGGCCCTTTGTCATAGTCGTCCGACTGGAGTAGAGATGGGCTGTTGTAACTTGTTTCTGGTGTACACGGTGCAGAGGGCAGGCAGCATATGGCCTAGTGGCAGAGAATCGGCCTCTCGCGCGCACGGTTCTGGGTTTGTTTCTTGATGGATCCACTAGATCGAGGACTTCTCTCTCAATGGATCTTCTCGTGCTGTCGCTGCCCTATGATTACAAGTGGTGTTCTTTCGAATGTCTTTGGCTAATTCTGCGGCTCTAGACGGGAAGGCATCATGGAGATGGGTATGCTATATGGGCCATTGAGGGGGGTCCTAGCGATGCCCTAATCCAACAACAACAACAACAGCAGCAGCAGCAGCAGCAGCAGCAACAACAACAACACCTACAACAACAACGCCTACAGAGAGCAACGAGTGCACCGAGCCGCGCCTGCACGACTGCGACGCGGACGCCGACTGCATCGACACGCCCACGAGCTTCGAATGTCAGTGCCGACCGGGCTTTGCGGACTTTTCGCGAGACCCACTCCGCAAGCCTGGACGCGCCTGCAAGCTCTGTGCGTGGAGCCAGTGTGTCTTCGGAAAAAACACATAGAGGCTATTTGAACATGCATGTGGCAAAGTTGCAGTGGTCGACGAGTGCGCAGAGCCCGGGAGGTTCGGCGTCGACTGCGATGAGAACGCCGTCTGCGTCGACATGGATGAAGGCTTCCAATGTCACTGCCTACCGGGTTACTATGACATCTCAGCCGAACATGGCCAGCTGCCTGGCAGGAGATGCGTCAAAGGTGGGGTGGGGGGAACAGTGCTGGAGCCGTGCGTGCGTGCCGGTGCGCGTGTGCGTGCGCGCGTGCGTGCGCGCGTGCGTGCGTGCGTGCGTGCGTGCGTGCGTGCGTGCGTGCGTGCGTGCGTGCGTGCGTGCGTGCGTGCGTGCGTGCGTGCGTGCGTGCGTGCGTGCGTGCGTGCGTGCGTGCGTGCGTAAACTTCAGCCTCTTCAGCGGTCAATGAGTGTCTGGACCGAGCCTTGCACAAGTGCTCCGAGAACGCCTTCTGCGTGGACGAGATGGAGAGCCACAGCTGCGTCTGCAGACCAGGATTCGTGGACGCGTCTGCCGATGCTGTTGGCCGCGACTCGGGACGCGTCTGCATAAAATCAGAGGACCTCAGGCCCAGTGATGGCTTCCAAGTCGAAGCCTGCGACCCGGACTACCCCGAGTGTCCTCTTGGCGAGGTCTGCACCACCCACCTATTACCTGTACGTGGCGAACTGTACTTACGCTACAACGGCTCCACCTGCGACTGCGCCGATGGC
Organism: Paralinhomoeus sp. GSCO2_6; assembly: GCA_030248085.1. Lineage (NCBI taxonomy): Eukaryota > Metazoa > Nematoda > Chromadorea > Monhysterida > Linhomoeidae > Paralinhomoeus > Paralinhomoeus sp. GSCO2_6. Next base: position 20,141 of record JASAMY010001559.1, read on the forward strand.
AAACTCCGCTACAAGGATGGCTCGTGTAGAGGTCGGGGTCGATCCTCGTGTAGAGGCCATCCTCTGCACTCTGTTTGAAAAAAAAGTTGTACTCAAATTGACGCATTCTAGTGTTGGACGCCTGCGAAAGCCACGCGCACCGGTGCCATCGAAACGCCTACTGTTCCAGCGTGTTCGACTCCTACTCTTGCCGCTGCTGGCCGGGCTACTACGACGCCTCCCCAGACGCGCTCAACGATCCTGGAATTGTCTGCATAAAATGTCCGGCAAATCTGTGGAATTCTCATTGAAGGCAGCGAGCCAACGAGCGACATTTTTTTAGTAGTCAACGAGTGCGCCTCTCGCAACACCCACGACTGCTCGCCCGATGCAGTGTGCTCTGACGCAGCTGTCGGCTACACGTGCGGGTGCAAACCAGGATTCGTGGACGTCTCCTCGCTCCACGGCTTGCAGCCTGGCCGCAAGTGCATCAGTGGGTGGATTCGCCGTCCTTCTCTGTCATTTCGGAGATCCTGCTTAACCCCTTAAGTGCCGGGACCCGCCGTACGGCGGGGGGACAAAAAAACTGTCTCGCTGGACGGCCGCTAAAATCCTGGGCCCGTATGCTGACAGATTTTCCACTCTAATTCGAGTTAGAGCGCTCTAATCTAATTGGGGTTCGCGAACGATATGCCACTTGTATCCTTCAGCACGTAAGAATTAGAGTGGTGTAGGGTACTTTAATTGGATTAGAGCGCTGTAATCCAATTCTAGTGGGCTACTCTAATCCAATTCGAGCGGCGCGCGTGCATAAGATTAGAGTGCCTCCGACCACTCTAATTCAATTGTTTACAAAAGAATGGCCGAAATCTTGGCGCCAAAGCGTAAGGTGTTTCGAGATGAATATGATCCGCTAGAGGCACTGACGGATGTTGAGCTATACCAGCGTTTCCGCTTTGACCGTGACTCCATCCGAAGCCTTTCGCGCACACTGGAGCCGGCGCTGCTGAGGGGAGGACAGTCGCCAGGCCGGCAGCTCACGCCGCATCTCCAAGTGTGCGCCGCCTTACGCTACCTCGCCTCCAACGACTTCCAGCTGGACATCGCCGACTCGCTGCACATCAGCCAGTCGGCCGTGTCGCGCAGCGTCCACAGCGTCGTCGACGCCCTTGTTGAGCAGGCCGCCGACTTCGTTGTGTTTCTGGCGCCTGCGACTGCGACAGAGCGGTCGTACAACGCCTCACTGAGAACAACGCGGTCGCGTGTCGAGCAGCTGTTTGGGCAGTGGAAGCGCCGCTTTGGAATCCTACAGCATGGCGCGATGCGCGTCGACTGCGGCTACGCACCAAAAGTCATCGCCGCCTGCGCGATACTCCACAACGTTGCTGTCGAGCGGCGCCTGCCCCAGCTGGAGGAAGACGGCGAAGACGAACATGACAACGACGGCCTGGGGGAAGTGGCGCAAGACTTTGACGGTGACGGCGTCCACTTCCGCCGCGAGTTCGCCAATCTGTACTTCTGAGTGATTGGTTGCACGCGAATAAATCGAGTTACAACGTCACCTCCAACTCCACCCCCCCCCCCCTCGCTCTCACTGTCAGACTGGGAAGGGCATTGCACTGCACAGCATACCTGTAACTGGGTCTGGAAGAGTGGGGGGGGGGTGTTATTTAGCTGTTTAATGGTCATATCACACTGAAAAGCATGAAATACACCAATATTTACTCACTTTTATCGTTTTAGACAGAGTGAAAATCCCTTGGGAAAATTCTGGGGGGTTGGGGGGGAGGGCGTGGTTGAAAAAATTCTGTGGGGCCCCCAACCCCCTCCCCCCCCCCCCCGTTACACGTATGGTGCACAGACACTTACTTGCATGCAACACAGCAGTAACGGTTGGCACAAATGTTGTCTTGCACAAACCGTGGCACTAACAAGCTCTACACAAGCACAAACTTGGCAAGAAACAACACCAAATTACAAATGTTCACAACAGGGGATTCCATGCGCTTAAAACGGGCCATCAAAGGGGAATGCGTACTCGTTCTCGTCATGGGCTAGCAAGGGGTCGTGGGCGCGGCGCGCGCGCAGCTCCTTGACGAAGCCGTCCACGTTGCTCATGGTCTGCTGGAGGGTCGACATGGCGGTGGAAATCGCCTCGCTCGCTTCCAGCTGAGCTGTGCCTGCATCACCTGTGTGCGACCAATATAAACAATGGAGAAATTCGTGCAGCCCAACGCAATAGTAGGCACCTTCCGTTCCAGCTGCACCTTGCTCAGCGCGTCAGCCGATTGTGGAGAGAACGGTCGACTGCCGCTGTCTGGCGACTGCGAGCGGCGAACCAGTAGCGCGCCTCGTCGCACCCGACCGACATCTACAACCGTTTCAGGATTTTTGCTGCGCTGCCGAAACGCTGGCAAATGCCCATCGATAAAAACCCCCACCCCATTCTCAAAATCGTCAAGCACATAACGTAAATCCAACACGCACGCCCATCCCCTCCACCCCCCCCCCCGCGACGCCCACCCCATTGGCGATATGTTCACCCGTCGCCGACGGTGGGGGTGTAGCAGCCGGTGGAGGAGGCACGGGGCGTCGTCAACGACTCTCCAGCAGCCCATGTCGTCAATGCCGCCAACACCGACAGGCGTGTCGACAAAGTCGACGAGGACGTGAGAGCCGACTGAGTCACCGAGCGACCATCGCTTCCGCGCCGTCCAGCGGCAGTGGCGGTGGGCCGCCGCCCCTGTTCTCGCTGTCCCTGTGTGCACAATTCGTTCTCCAAAAAAATTATATTAAATCCACAACGGGGCAATTAAATTCAATTGAATTAAAAGACGAAATAGCCAATGAAGCAGCAAACAACTAAAAATGTTCGGTACCGCGTCAGCTCTGCCAGTCTCTGCAATTGGTTCGGTTATGCTTGTATTGCCAGTGGCGCTTGCCTTGAACTCCTCCAGCGAAATCCGCCTCTCTGAGTCAGCATTGAACTGAGTGAGACGAAGACTGAAGAGCCTTTAAAATCGCTTTCACATTGTCGAGAATCAGCCAGCACAGCCTCACTGTGTCGGCGCTGGAGATGCCGCTCAATTTTTTAGCGCTGCCTTCCGTTTCACTCAATTATAAGGCTAATTAGGTAATTGTTGGCAAAGATTTACCGCAGCCCAAAAAAAAACTGATTTGGAATCCATGCGTCCCCGTTGTCCCGGTGGCGCATTGACCTAACACTCTAATCCAATCCAATCCAATTCAAAGCACTCTAATTCACGTTGTCAGCATACGGGCCCAGGATCTAGATGGGCCCGTGGATCTAGATGAAAATTGGAGGAAAAGTGGAAAAAAGAGCACATCTAGGTCGTAACAAAGTGTGACTTTGATCCAAAGTGCAAACGTCTACAATTTTTAGGATCTAGGTTCCCATGGCGATCTTGATGCAAAATGAAGGTTTTGTAATTTCTGACCGCACTGCTACTTCTCAACTTGGCATTTAAAACAAAGGCACCTAGATCACTGTAGCGCACTACGTATGTGTGAAGGTGTAGGTGGTGTCGTGGGACATGTAACAGTGCACTCCATGTAATGTTGCATTTATGCAAAGGAATGTGCGACACAATTGGCTGCGTGACACCACTTCCACACCAGCACCACGCGCACTGCAAAATCACGCCTAGAGAAGGTGAAAGACAATCATTTACTTTGATCACACAGAACCCTAGACCTAGGTGCAGTTACTTTCAGTACTGTTGAGTTTTCCTTCCAGTGCGAGACTGCTCAGTGGCGTCTTCACCATACAGGTACTTTTTGAATGTGTGGAACCTGCCGAAGCAGCCACGGTCGCATAGAAAGACATGGCATTTGCAGCAGAAATATTTTGTTTCGACTCTGTGTGCATGTCCAACGCATTCGCGTTTTCGACCCGAGGGTAGTGTCCCTTGCCATCGAGGCGGAGCTTTGACACCATCTCAATTGGGAGGGCAGTAGGTGCCACACCAGTGGGGCTGAATTGCTCAAAGTCGTCCATTTCATGTTCATCTGATTCTTGTGCCGAATCTTGATCATCTTTGATCATATGCAAAGTGAAGTCTTTCAGCTCGTTTGAAAGTAACTGCTTTGCGTCAGATTGTCTCAGCTTGTTGACGTTGAAATCGTTGTAAAGAACGACACTATTAGAAACAGCCCAGTCCAGACCTTGCAAGAACACTCCAGAGACGTACCACCGCCGGCTGCGGTGGTGGTGCTTCGTCAAAGTGCAATGCTGATCGCTGAATTTAAATGCCACTAGGCAATTTTAGTATGAATCACTGAAATGAACACCTTACTGTATGTCCACACTGCCCATGTTTTCAGTGTAGTCTCTCGCACAGTGGGGCTGGGTGATTGTCATCGTGTAAGGTTTTCCACTTTTGTCTTTTCCTTTTCTGAGACAGAAGGAGGGCTGCTCAGTCGACTCAGTGATGGAAGTCAGAAAAGTGACCAAGGTGTTGTCCATCCAGCTGAGTGCCATTGTTTCGCCTACAGAGAAATGTATGCTCCATGATCTAGCTGCTGAGAAAATTGTACACTGCATGATCTAGGTCCCCTAAAGTTTGGAAGCAAGCGATGCTCATTGCTCACCAGTGTTTGAAAATCTTCTCAGGTAGTGGCCTCGAGGGAGATTCTTCACATTAGCTGGAGTGGGATTTCGTGAGGTGCCCATCATAATATCAGTTGGTAGATTACTTCTCTGCTCACGCCGCAGTGTGCCACAAAAGTAAGTGTCTCTGTGAGCCATCGAATAGTTCATGTGCACACTGGTGTAGTATCGGTCAGTGTAGACCTATAGATCAGTGAGGTATGCGTCAGGCATGTTAAAGCCAATTAAACGCCATGTCAGCTGAAGACAACTCACACAGAAGCCTTGATCCAGGAAGTTTTTCAGGCCTCTAGATTCACCAGACAACAGTTCATAGCAGAATGCAATAATGCGCCCCCAGACGTAATGCGACATTGTTGCCAGAGTGAAGCAAAGATGAGTATACATATCCGTCTTTTGGGTCACAAATGGCATAAAATTTCAGGCCTTCTCCTCTGGGCTTATTCTTGATAATTTGAATGAGTCCGCACTGGCCCTGCAAATAACTGGACATGCAACCAATTAAAACAGTGCAAAAGCAACCTTAATTAACCTTGAATGTGGACATTTCCTCATCCTCATCCAGGATAGGTTCTGTTGGCGCGGGTGCCTCATCAGCTGAAACTGTAGAAGCAACAAGTGTATGAAGGTGTCCACTTTGTGCAATTTGTTTTCGCGCTTCTGTTCAGCAGACACTGAATCTGGGTCATAGAGACGGCAATGCCGGTACCACATTACAAATTTGTTTCTCATCAAATATGGCCTGCAAGACATCAGAAATGTGTCCGGATTTTTTGCATCCCAATAGCTGATAATACTTTTCCTTTTTTCAACATCCATGTGAAACACGGCTGCAACAAACAACACAGCTGATGGCCAATTCAAATCCACCCAATGTGAAGACAATGCTTGGTGTCCATTTTTGTTTGTGCATTTAATGAACTGCTCAATGGCATTGTGACTCATTGAAATGAAAATTGTCAGCAGCGATTTGTTTGAATAGTCTGGAGAGAATCCTGGATCTAGGTTTGGCTTCGGGTGCCACATGGGCCGCTCTTTGTGAATTGGTGCCCTATTAATCCATTCAAAGTCTTTTGGTAGAGACGGCAGACGCGCCTGTGCAGCAGCCTTCTCTTTCAGTGATGCTTCCGTCATTTTTCTCAGCTTTGGTTTGGTTGGAGCCACTTGTGCATCTTGAACAACGTCCATGTTGTCTGTGTCAGAGAAGTCGGAGTCATCTCCAACCAAGTCAGCCTCGTTTGTATTCACATACTCATCGGCCTAAACAGTTGCCGTTGTTGCACATATACGTTAGTACAGATGCAGAACAACCCATGCACAGACCTAGATCCCGACAGGCACAGGCTCAGCCTGGCCTGGAGCAGCATTCATGCTGGCACTCAGTCCTGACATGCATGAATGCACAGGAACTAAACAAGAACTGACCTCTTCCTCGGCACTAGCAGCAGCTTGCTCCTCAGCACTGCACCTGCTCGGCCCTGCACGTGAAGGTGAGGCCATACTAAACGCGCCTAACAACTGAGGCGGCTGGCACTGAATGCATGCACAACATATATTAAGGAAAATTTTGCAGGTGGCTGCAAAAAAAGGAGAATATGTGACGCTCCTTTAGGCCCAGTTTGAAAAAAACGCGGTATTAAAAGTAGCCACCTCATCAGATGATCAACTTCAGTTTGGACAAACCGTGTATAATCGAACCAAGCGCAGCAACACGTCACATATTCGGCGTTTGTTGTGCTCGCTTGGATCACTGGAAAGGCAGTCCAGGCTGCATGAGGACCGAGGCCTTTCATTCCTTGGACTCAGAGACGAGAGCGGGCCTTATCCTTGACTGGACGTCTACAGATGGCAGTTCCGTCCGTCCATAGGCACAGGCTAACAGAAGCGGAACAAAGATGAACGAGAATCGAAGATTGAATGTAGGGCATACAATGTACTTGGTACGGTGCATATCACTTACTGTAAGGGCAAGCCACATATTAAAAATTTAAGATGGGCAGGGTAGCGAAATTATTTATGCAGAATCTTTGGCTGTGTGCCCTGTCCATCCATACGATGCCTAATGAATCGTCAGAGAATGCGCATCGTCAGAGAGATGAAAGAGTTTGTGAGGGTGGATTGATAGTGGTAGTGTTGTGGCTGTGTGCGATGGCTCGCACAACAAACGCCGAATATGTGACGTGTTGCTGCGCTTGGTTCGATTATACACGGTTTGTCCAAACTGAACTTGATCATCTGATGAAGTGGCTACTTTTAATACCGCGTTTTTTTCAAACTGGGCCTAAAGGAGCGTCACATATTCTCCTTTTTTTGCAGCCACCTGCAAAATTTTCCTTAATACAGTGTTTTTTCGTAAAAGAAAGATTAATCAAAAACTCACGCACGCACACACATACAAACCCACAGCAGCAGACCAGAACGGACGCATGCTCAGTGTTGCACCATAAAGCTTATGAAAAGCGTGTACCACTGTACACATTGTGCGTGCGTGCGTGCGTGTGTGCGTGCGTGCGTGCGTGCGTGCGTGCGTGCGTGCGTGCGTGCGTGCGTGCGTGCGTGCGTGCGTGCGTGCGTGCGTGCGCGCGTGCGTGCGGGTGTGCAGATGTGTCATTTTCATGTATCAGGGGCTGTAGCGAGCATTCGTCTATAAATATTTTTTCTAGCCCAAAAAATTACCAAAATTCTGGTAAAAGAACCTAGAAAAGAGACAAAAAATGTGGAATGGACTGGAGACACTGCAGTAAAGCAACGCTGATGGGTTTTCCAAGGGGACACGTGCAAAGGCACAGGCAGGCGTTACTGGGATTCGAACCAGCGACCTCTTGATTTAGGGAACATGGTAAAAAGAAAAATGTGCCCAGTAAACCATAGCTGTCATGTAGCAAGAGTCCCTCCGGCGATTTCATTTTTTGATGTGGAGCATAGATGCCTGCGAGGTTTCCGTCCAATTGATGCAGGCGCGAATGGGCGACGAACCAAGAAGCTTGTTATGTAGAGTGGGTCCTGCCATCTCCAAAAACTTCTCGGGAATGCACAAGCGTATGGAAGCGTGTTATGACTTAATCGATTCCCCCTTTGAATGCGCTTCTTTTGAGCTATCACGCGCCAGAATTCGTTCAGGAAATGAAAAATAATGCACGATCATAGTTCCAAATTTTGCCCAAAATGGGGGTGCGCCAAGAGGGTTGAGCTGCGAAACATGGAAATCGGAGCGCTCCCATTCTCGAAAGTGACCTATTCCAGGTCCAGACGAGTAACTTTCATCATTACAGCACAGCTGTATGACAAACGGTTGAAGCGCCTATAGCTGACAAACTTTTGGGACAAAACACCCAAAAAATGGCATTTCAAAGGGGGCCGACCGAGACATGGGCATAGGAGCGCTGCCATTTGTCGAAAGCAACCTGGTGGGGCTTCTGATGGTGGGGCTTGTGGCGCCGGCACCAGTCCCATTGGAGCCGTTCCCATCCGAACCATCCAAGCCGTGCGTGGAACTGGACCTAGATCATTAGTGACAATTTGGGGACAGTTCCATGCGCTCAGGTGTATATGTGTAGCTAATGAGATTAACCGGTCTTCCTCAGACTCCTCAGATTGGAAGTCAGTTTTGGGACGCTTGCCACCAGGTTGGCCATGTGCAGCACCACTGGCTCTCCTCTTCCCCAGAGTGCCCTTCACGTTCGTCTTCAACGTTTTTTTCTTTGATACGCCTCGCGTTGCTTCCAGTTGCAGGCATCCTTCTTAAGCTGTTTGTGCAAGTCTGCCAGGATGTCCCAAAATCCAATAAAAAGGCAAAAAAGTAGAAAATTCAATCAAAATGTCTTCAAAAAACAAGATTTTTTCTCATAAACAATGACAATTCTGTCAGCAGCTGCACACACACAGTTAATATGCAAATACACACACAAGAGCTTTGAGCGCTAAGGCACCACAGTGAACAGCATACACTACACTTCAATTTTACTTTGAGCATCAATACAAATGCACATAAATTGTCCTACTGTGACCCAAACAACACCAAATTAATGACAGCAACATTTCCTTTCAGTATGCGAACAAAACGTGGACCTAGATGCATATTCCACTTATTCGTTCTTCCACCAATTTGGAATTAGGTCGCAACTGGCGAACTGAAAAAAGTGCGGGATCTAGGTTCGACACTTTCTAATCAAGATCTGCTCTTTTTCATGCATCATGGATCTAGGTTCCCCGGACGATCTAGATCCAGCTGTCCAGCGGCCATTTCAAAGTTTGTCCGCTGGCCACTCGTGTCCCGGCACTTTATTGCGATTCTCCTTTTTCAGCCAGACGTCACTGCTCACACAAGTCACGGAACACCTGTGACCCGAATGCTGACTGCGTCGAGCTGCTCGCTGGCTACACGTGCAAGTGTATCGTCGGCTACTTCGACGTGTCCCCTTCTGCGGGCTTGCCCGAGGGTCGGGTCTGCGTGCTGCAGACTGACTGTCCCAAGGTCAAGGCCGACATCATCTTCCTGCTGGACGGCAGCGGCTCCATCGGCCCGTACAGCGTCAAACGCAGCGTCATACCCTTTGTCAAAAAGTTTATCAAGCTCTTCGACATCGGCCGCAACAAGACGCGGGTTGGCGTCATCCAGTACGCGTCAAACAAGATTCGGCACGAGTTCGACCTCGACACGTTCTTCGACAAGCAAAGCGCGATCGACGAGCTGGATAACGTCGAGCTGATGACGGGCATTACAAGAACTGGTGCAACCATCAGGCACGTCGCACGGATCGGCTTCTCACTGGAGCGAGGTGCCAGGGACCCATCTGTCCATGACGACGTGCATCGCCTCTGCCTCATCATCACGGATGGCAGGTCGCAGGACAGCGTCACGGAACCGGTGAAAGAAGCCGCGGCGGCGGGCGTCCAGCTGTTCGCCGTGGGTGTCACAGACCACGTGCTCGAGCAGGAGCTACACACGATTGCCGGCAGCAAGGAGCGCTACTTTCTCGTGGACGACTTTGTCGACCTGGACACGCGGCTCCGCAGCGTCGTCCAAAAGGTGCTTTGCGAAGACCGCGCACCAAGGCTGGCAGCTGGCCCCACACCCGATGGCGTCTGCGACCCCAAGTCGCACGACAACTGCGAGAGGACCAAAAATGAGATCTGCGTCGAAAGGAATGGCTCAGCCGTCTGCGAGTGTCCCAGCAACTTCAGTCGCGACCCAAAAACCGGTGTCTGCGGTGGCGACGTCTGCAACCCGCTGCTCGTAGCTGACTGCAAGGAGCCAGAAGTGTGCGTCCTCACTCCCTATGGCAACTACAGGTGCCAGTGTCCAGACGGATACGTTCGACAGCCTCACAGCGGCTACTGCGGTGAGTAAGTGGTCTGTGTCCACTGCACTGCAATCCTTCAACAATTTTTTTGCGCAGTTACCGTAAATCTCCATGGTCCGCCCTGGTCGTTCATTTTTTCAACCCACCTCTACCCTGGGCGTTCATTGGAGGGGGCGGGGGCGTTTATTGGAGGGGGCGTTCATAAACTCAACTACTAAATTGTGTTGCAACAATGCTGTGCAGACCCAATGATCGTTAGTTAAGCGTGAAAATTGGACAGTTATTGGCGCAAATCGCCTTCTGCAGTGGCTAAACAATAGCTGCTAACGAACTCGAGGAAGTCTACAATGGCAAATCCTTGCAGTAGCACAGAAATTTTGAATAAAGGCAACAAAGTCAAATTGGGTGCTTTTTGAAACGTGTTTGCTGGAGATCAGGCTAGAATTTCATTGTGATTCTCCTTTTTGCAGCCAGACGTAAGTGCTCGCACCCGTCACTGAACACCTGCGACCTGAACGCCGACTGTGTCGAGCTGCCCACTGGCTACACGTGCAAGTGTATCAGCGGCTACCTCGACCTGTCTTCTTCTGCGGGCTTGCCTGAGGGTCGGGTCTGCACACTGGAAACCAACTGTCCCAAGATCAAGGCCGACGTCATCTTTCTGCTGGACAGCAGTGGCTCCATCGGCCCGTACAGCTTCAAACGCAGCGTCATACCCTTTGTCAAGGAGTTCATCAAGCTCTTCGCCATTCACGTTCTTTGACAAGCAGAGTGCGATCGACCGGCTAGATCGAGTCGAGCTGTTGACCGGCATTGCGAGAACCGGTATGGCAATCCGGCATGTAGCCCAAGTCGCTTTCTCAGCCGAGAGAGGCGCCAGAGACCCATCTGTCCATGGCGACGTCCAGCGCCTCTGCCTCGTCATTACGGATGGCCAGTCGCAGGACGGCTTTATGGAACCGGTGAAAGAAGCCGCAGCAGCTGGCATCAAGCTGTTTGCTGTGGGCGTCACAGACCACGTGCTCGAGGAGCAGCTACACACGATCGCCGGCAGCAAGGAACGCTACTTTCTCGTGGACGATTTTCCCAGCCTGAACACGCGACTCCTCAGCGCCATTCAGACGGTGCTTTGCAAGGCGGATGGGTCCCCATCCAACAGCGTCTGTAACCTCACGACGCACGACAACTGCGAGAGAGCCAGAAATGAGATCTGCGTCGAAAGGAATGGCTCAGCGTTCTGCGAGTGTCCCAGCAACTTCAGTCGCGACCCAAAAACCGGCGTCTGTAGTGGCTACATCTGCAACCCGCTGCTCGCAGCTGACTGCAAGGAGCGGGAAGTGTGCGTCCTCACTCCCTATGGCCACTACAGGTGCCAGTGTCCAGACGGATACGTTCGACAGCCTCACAGCGACTACTGCAGTGAGTGGTCACTGGTCTGTGTCGTCCACTGCGCTGTGAATTTCCAACAATTTTCTTGCAAAGTGGTGAAGGGGGGGGGGGGGTGTTTAAAAGTTCCTGATTGAGAGGAGCGTTTAAGTTAAGGAAAGCGTCTTTTGTGTTCTTCGCTTGCAACAACATTACAACGACTTCTCTCACACTCTGCTTCAGTCGCCACTGTCCACGACCCTGCCCCAGAGAGGTGCGTGGTCGGTGCCAGCTCGTGTGGCGCCAACTCCTCATGCCAGTCGGGATTGGACGGCCTACCCACGTGCGTGTGTGCCCCTGGCTTCGTCAGAGATCCCCGCAAAGACGTCTGCGTCCCGCCTGGCTACTGCGACCCTCACGACGTGGGTGACTGCGACTCTCGGCGTCGGGAAGTGTGCCGACTGACTCCGACGCTGACGCACACGACCTGTCAGTGTCCCCTTGGTCACGAACGACACAAGGTCACGGGCATCTGTGGTGCGCGTTCCAGCTCTCCAGCCGCCTTTCCGCTGATCTGCTTACCTAAGTCACTCTGCGCTCATGCTCCACACGATTTCAGTCTTCGACGAGTGTCTCGCCGGCTCGCACGACTGCCACAAGTTCGCAGAGTGCGTCGACATGGAGGCCGGCTACCTCTGTCAGTGTCCGGCGCCCGACTACATCGACCTCTCGCCCGACCCTGTCAACTCGCCTGGACGTGTCTGCATGCGAGGCAAGAGAAGACGTGATGGAGAGGCATGATTGCGACGTCTACGCGTATCGATTGTCGCGTTGCAGCCAAGAACGAGTGCGAGGCGAACAACTGCGACGACGACAATGCCGACTGTCGCGACAGCCGCCGGGGCTACGCCTGCCACTGCCGGCCGGGTTTCGTCAACGTGTCGACGTACGGGGCCGGTGTAAAGTGCAAGAAGATCGTGGACGAGTGCGCGCTCAAGCTCGACGACTGCGGTCCCAACCGCGACTGCGTCGACACCGCCGTCGGCTTCCAGTGTCACTGCAAGCTGGGCTACGTCGACCACGACCCCCTCCGCAACCCTGGACGAATCTGCGTCAAGAGGTGGTAGGGGTTTGCGTCTATCGTCATTCATCGTTTAAAGTTGAAAGGAGAGTGCTGAAGTGTCTGAAGAAATGTGAACCTTAGAACGAAACTAAACTGCACTGATTTTAATCTTGAAAGTGTGAAAGAAGCACGTAGGAATACTAGTGGTGGTGACTGAAACAAGTCGATTGTTTGCAGCGTGCATTTCTTGCAGTTTGTACACTGACAGAACCGAACGTATAGGCAGTAGGGATGAGCACGGGCCTGCACATCTCGGCCCGGCCCGGCCGCCAGATAATAGTCCGGCCCGTCCCGGCCCGGCCCGCACCCTCAAAATCCAGGCCCGGCCTGGCCCGTCCAACTGCTCAATATCGCAGGCCCGGCCCGGCCCGCAACACGAAATAAGTACAGTCACTACAGTGTACAATTTACTGAAATACCGTATGCCAATTGGCGTGATTTACTTAACGGAATGGCGCATCCACCTCTCAGAATCGCAGTTCACAACCATTTTACGGCCTTTGCACCATTTGAGCGCGAAAGACGCGCGTCATAGAATACAAAGTTGCCAATACGGTGCAGAATAGTCGCAGATACTTACAATGCATTACATAGGTAGCTATCTACGTTGGCCAGCCAAGAACGTCCGGCCCGGCCCGGCCCGGCCCGGCCCGCACCCTCAAAACGCAGGCCCGGCCCGGCCCGGCCGCAAAACGGGCCTGGAATTCCGGCCCGGCCCATGCTCATCCCTAATGGGCAGGGTTGCACAATTACAAAAAGGTTCAAAATTATTGGTCACCAAATAATCTCTGCTTTGGGCACCAGAAATCAACAAGCGGACTTCAAAAACTATAAACGCACACCAAAAACCTATGATCGCGCACCAACAACTACGCTCAACCGCACCAGTAATTTACAGTGTACAATTGGCTTTAGGGATGTGCTCCCTTCAATTCTGCGCATGTTTCACGTTTCAACATGTTTTATCTCGCACTCTTTAGGCCATGTCCGTGTATCACATCCGCTGCTCCTGCGGAACTACGACGTACTGCACGAAGTAATCTCACAGCGTGGAATTTTGAATATGTTTGAGCACTGTTCTCAGGCAATTTGTCTGGAAATTGGAGGCGACACGTAAGCAATACCGGGAGAAAGGAGCTCACATGGCGTGAATGGCCTAGCGCAGCGAAGTCAGTGGCGAAGCCAGAGGGGCAGGAGTGCGCTTGCCCCCTCCCAAAATTTTCAGAGCGGCGATTTTTGCAAAAAAAGGGGGTACCCTCACGGCATTTTCCGAATAGACACAAAAAAGTTCGCTTGCAGCGCTGTGTTTTTTTTGGCAAAATTGTTATTTTGAGGCTTCGTACGGGCTTCGGCTTCAGAAGACGCCTTTTTGGCGGATTGGCAAGGAGCCGAATGCATGGCGCGACACGAGTCGATAGATACCAGGGGGGGGGGGGGGGTGGTGCCACTCGCCGAAATTTTTGAGTAACAAACTGCGCACTTTGAATAGCTCGCGCTAGGTAGGTCCTAGAAAGAAGTTGAGGATACCATTCGAAAGCTTGAAGTGTCTACTTTCCGATGGTGTTCAAATTTTTTTTAAAATTTTTGATCGCTTAGAAGCGTTTGACTGCATTTTTGCCGATGTTGCAGCGACCATATCTCGTTATAGAAGCACCGGAGCGAAAATTTATTTAAACATTGCAAAAAGCGCTTCAGGAGGCCTACAAATTCTTCCTTTAAGTCGGCGCTCTAGCGTCAACCGCGAAAGAATTACAGTCAAAAAACCGATTTTTGGGCCAAAAAACGGCCCACCACCACAACTTTGGCGACACCGTTTGCTCCACCGATTGACCCGAACTAAACCGAATTAGGGCGCGTTCGAACCGGCCATTCAAGGGCTTTCAAACGCGACATCGCGCGCCGCAACAGCTAAAGGCTCGTGGCTACCGCGGCGGTTTGTTTGAGTTTCGCGCATTTTTTGAGATTTTCACAAACATTTTTTAAACTGCCATATCTCAATATCAAAAGCGAAATTCAAAATTCTGTCCTTTGAGTTTCTAGAGAACATCTTGAAGTGTATGCATGCCAAATATAAAAAAAATCAAAAAATGTTTAGGCCCAGCCCACGGGGCTAGTGTGTTTCGTGCTCGATTTTTCCATCGACCTGCCAAATGTCCATCTTGGACAGCCTGGCTCGCAGCAGGCGCGCATCAGCTGGCGCTGCACAGGTGTACATGCGTAGCCTGCGTAACGAACTATTAGCTTGCAAATCGCCGCGCTGAGCGGCCGTGGCAACAGGGCCAACAGCGCTGCTCAAAAAGGCGAAAAACCAGCTCGACCACCTGGCTTTTGCCTCACACTCCCAACACTGCACAGGTGCGGATGCCATATTTTCTCCATTCGTGCCGCTCCTCCAATACTACCCCCTTCCCAATAGTGACCCCTGGCAGCTGAAGGTTGAAAAAAATAGTGCCCAATACCCTTCCAATAGTGGGCCCAGCAGTGCCAATGGGAGTCATTTTATTCCCCTTTGTAACCAGTGTCTCTGAGAGCGCCTGTTACGTAGCTCCATTTCCAGCGCTAAATACGGTGTATTCAACTTGATTCATTATGAAAACCGCCCTGTCAGCCTCATTTTAATACACATTTGACCTCATTTGGGCCTCATTTGACTCTTTGTGACCCAATTTGTCATTCAAATTGAAAAGTTGAAGATACACAATATTGTGCCCTCTCTCCAATAGTGCTGCTCCTGGGCAGCTGACGGTTGAAACAGCAGTGCTTCTGGGTTACAAGTGCAGAATTTATAGTACTACAGTTTGCGCGCGGTTTATGCGCGAAAACATCAATTCCTTCCTTCACTAACACAGCGCCATTTAGCTATTTTATGGTAGTATAGTATGGCACATCAAAATACACAAGAGCACGTACTTTATTCATCATTGTAGGTAAACATGTCTAAAACAAGTTTTGAAAAACTCTGGGATGGTGGGCACTTTCTGGGGGGTGGGGTTAAAAACTGGAGAAGGGATCTAGAGAGGAACAAATACCTAGGTACTTTTTGGTCAATTTTTTACTAAAAAATACCCCTTATAAACCCTAAAATAGGTACTTCTTCGTCGACATACACTGTAAACGCAATATAGGTATATTTTGGTCGACTTTGATTAAAAACACTACAAAACACAGTGTGTTTCTATTTGGTAGTAGGAGCAAGTTTTTAAAAATTCTGGGGGGGTGGGGGTTCACACAAACCAGGGGCCATACCTGTTGCTGGGTGTTAGGGCCCCACTATTTTTCAACACCCCCCCCCCCCAACCCAGAGTTTTCCCAAGAGATTTTCACCATGTCTAAAACGATAAAAGTGAGTAAATGTTGGGATATTTCAGTGCTTTTCAGTGTTATATGACCATTAAACAGCTAAATATCACTGTTTCAACCCTATTTATACCCATTTTTGACCAAAAAGTATCAGTATCTATCTACTTACAAATGCGCCGCGTGCACGGGTATATTTGTGTGTGTGTGTGTATATATGTTTGCTTCGAGTAAACTCGCGAACCGCTTGACGTACGTGCACGCGAGATGGCTCGATCGAATCCTCGCGACCCCAAGATGGTCATGGGCAAGGTCGATTTTTGATATGCGAATTCGTACCGTAGTTATGGCGCATTTTCAAATGTTGCAGCACACATTAACACTACCAAATGAATTGCACATGGATGAATTGCATATCAAATGACTCGCCTCGATGTCACGAGACATTTGCATCTGCTCCCGCATAATTATGCAAATGCATACTGTAGTTGTGGTACATTGTACATACATTGTACTGTACATTGTAGCTTGCCTAATTGGGAAACTTCCAGAATGCGTGCGGGCATGCACGCACGCACGCACGTGGACGCATGCACGCACGCACGCACGCACGCACGGGAGTGCGCGCACGCACGCACGCACGCACCCACGCAAAGCACGCATGCACGAACGTGCACGCACGCACGCACGAACGTGCACGCACGCACGCACGTACGTGCACGTGCACGCATGTACGCACGCATGCACACACGCACGCAGACGCATGCAGGCATGCACGCACGTGCACGCACGCACGCACGCACGTGCACGCACGCACGCATGGGAGTGCACGCACCCATGCACGCACGAGAGTGCACGCATGCACGGGAGTGCACGCACGCACGCACGCACGCACGCACGCACACACGCACGTACACGCACGCACGTACATGCACGTGCGAGCGCACGCACGCACGCATGGACGCATGCATGGGAGTGCACGGGAGTGCATGCACGGATGCATGCATGGGAGTGCACGGGAGTGCACGCACGCACGCACTTTCACACTCGTGCACGCAAGCACGCACGCACGCACATACACACACACATGCACAATCATGCACCCACGCCCAGCACGCACGCACGCACGCACGCACGCAAGCACACATGCACGTGCACGCACGCATGCACGTACGCACGCATGCATGCACGCAGATGCGTGCAGGCATGCACGGGAGTGCACGCACGCATGCACGCATGGGAATGCACGTGCACGCACGCACGTACGCACGCATGCATGCATGCAGGCGTGTGCAGGCACGCATGCACGTGCACGCACGCACGCACGCATGGGAGTGCACGCACGCACGCACTTTCACACTCGTGCACGCAAGCACGCACGCACGCACATACACACACACATGCGCAATCATGCACCCACGCCCAGCACGCACGCACGCACGCACGCAAGCACACATGCACGTGCACGCACGCATGCACGCACGCACACACACACGCACGTGCACGCATGCACGCACGCACGGGAGTGCACGCACGCACGCACGCATGGGAATGCACGTGCACGCACGCACGTACGCACGCATGCATGCATGCAGGCGTGTGCAGGCACGCATGCACGTGCACGCACGCACGGGAGTGCATGCACGCATGCATGGAAGTGCGCGCACGCACGTGCGCACACACGCACGCACGTACACGCACGCACGTAGACGCAAGCACGTACATGCACGCACGCACGCACGCACGCACGGGATTGCACGCACGCACGGGAGTGCACGCACGCACGCACGCACGCACGCACGCACGCATGCAAGCACGCACTTTCGCACTCACGCACGCAAGCACGCACGCACGCACATACACACACACACACGCACGCACGCACGCACGCACGCACGCACAAAGGAGCACAAAATTTGGGCCGGTTTCTGTCAACAGGGTGCACACCTTCACGATCAACAGAGGAACACAGAACTTGGGCCAATTTCTGTCAACAGGGTGCACGCCCTCATGATAAAAAGAGAAACTCAGAATTTGGGCCAGTTTCTGTCAACGGGGTGCACGCCCTCATGATAAAAAGAGGAACTCAGAATATGGGCCAGTTTCTGTCAACGGTGTGCACGACCTCACGATAAAAAGAGGAACTCAGAATTTGGGCCAGTTTTTGTCAACGGGGTGCACGCCCCCATGGACAAAGGGGGAGCATGGAGTTTGGGTCCCTCAATGCTGACAACTGTCCTAAGGAACATTCGCCCACACAAGTAAAAGACATAGCTACGCATATCCTTGCGCATTATCATCACTTCGACGTCATATGCAAAATCAATTGCTTCATACCTTAATGTATACATGGCGGCCGAAGGCCGCGCGCGCCTCTAGTATCTATTTACAAATGCGCCGCGCGCACGTGTATGTGTGTGTGTATGTATGTGTGTGTGTATGTATGTTTCGAGTAAACTCGCGAACTGCTTGACGTACGTGGACGCGCGATGGCTCGATCGAATGCTCGCGACCCCGAGATGGTCATGGGCAAGGTCGATTTTTGATATGCAAATTTATACCGTAGTTATGGCGCATTTTCAAAGTTTGCAGCACAGATTAACACTACCAAACGAGTTGCACATGGATGAATTGCATATCAAAAGACTCGCCTCGATGTCACGAGTCATTTTGCACATGCTCCCGCATAATTATGCAAATGAAAATTATGCAAATTCTGCTGCCAACTGGCTGCGCAATTTCACCCACATGGGTGATGTTGCGTGGTCAGTTGACACCTTTCGGCAGCAGATCACTGCTTAAAGCGGCAAGTGCCTCCCTTCCAGGAGTGGGTGAAAGCCCCAACTGCTTTTTGAAGGCAACGCCCGCATGCAAGCACGCACGAACGCGCGCGTGCATTGGCGCGCACGCATGCATGCACGATACATATATATATATATATATATATATACATATATATATATATATACATATATATATATACATATATATACATATATATATATATATATTATGCATATATCACATATATATATATATATATATATATAATGCATATATCATATATATATATATATATATATATATATATATATATATATATATATATATATATATATATATATATATATATATATATATATATATATATATATATATATATATATATATACATATCTACATATATATGGATGTATGGATATATATACATGCATGCACGCACGCACAGGCTTATGTCGAAACATACGTACACGCACGAAACATGCGTGCTTGCTGGAAATAAATAAATAATAAATAATAATAATAATAAACGCACGCACGCACGCACGCACGCACGCACGCACGCCCGCAACGCACGTACATGCACATACACGCACATACGTCCGTACCGCGCGCATGCACGCACGTACACGCACGCGAGCACACACGCACGTACACGCACGCACGTACACGCACGCATCACGCACTTCTGCCAACGGGGTGCACGCCCTCACGATCAACAGGCCAACAAATGCCAACGGTGTGCACGTCCTCACGATCAACAGGCCAATTTCTGCCAATGGTGTGCACGCCCTCACGATCAACAGGCCAATTTCTGCCAATGGGGTGCACGCCCTCACGATCAACAGGCCAATTTCTGCCAACGGTGTGCACGCCCTCACGATCAACAGGCCAATTTCTGCCAACGGGGTGCACGCTCCCACACGATCAACAGGCCAATTTTTGCCAACTGTGTGCACGCCCTCACGATCAACAGGATAATTTCTGCCAACGGGGTGCACGCCCTCACGATCAACAGGCCAATTTCTGCCAACGGTGTGCACGCCCTCACGATCAACAGGCCAATTTCTGCCAACGGGGTGCACGCTCCCACACGATCAACAGGCCAATTTTTGCCAACTGTGTGCACGCCCTCACGATCAACAGGATAATTTCTGCCAACGGGGTGCACGCCCTCACGATCAACAGGCCAATTTCTGCCAACGGGGTGCACGCCCTCACGATCAACGGGCCAATTTCTGCCAACGGGGTGCACGCCCTCACGATCAACAGGCCAATTTCTGCCAACGGGGTGCACGCCCTCACGATCAACAGGCCAATTTCTGCCAACGGGGTGCACGCCCTCACGATCAACAGGCCAATTTCTGCCAACGGGGTGCACGCCCTCACGATCGACAGAGAAGCACAGAATTTGAGCCAACAACTGTCAACATGGTGCATGCACCCATGCCATGGTCAAAGGGGTAGCATGCAGTTTGGATCGTTCAATGCTGACAACTGTCCTGTAGAACACGCGCAAGCCCAAGCAAAGGAATGCGCATCTGCTTGCCCATTATGATCACGTCGACGTCATACGCAAAATCAAATGATTCATGCCTTAATACCTATATACATGGCGGCCGACGGCCGCGCGCGCCTCTAGTATTTACAAATGCGCCGCGTGCACGGGTATGTATATATGTGGGCAAGAGGTAAACTCGCGAACCGCTTGGCGTACGTAGACGCGCGATGGTTCGATCGAACGCTCACGAGCCCGAGATGGTCATGGGCAAGGTCGATTTTTGATATGCAAATTTATACCGTAGTTATGGCGCATTTTCAAAGTTTGCAGCACAGATTAACACTACCAAACGAATTGCACATTAATGAATTGCACATCAAAAGACTCGCCTCGACGTCACGAGTCATTTGCACATGCTCATAATTATGCAAATGAAAATTATGAAAATTATGCAAATTCACAATTTCGCAATTTCACCCACATGGGTGATGTTGCGTGGTCAGTTGACACCTTTTGGCAGCAGGTCACTGCTAAAAGTGGCTACGCTCAACTAGCTGGGCCAAGTGCCTCCCTTCGGGGAGTGGGTGAAAGCCCCAACTGCTTTTTGAAAAAAAAAATGCTGTAAGTGTGGAACATTGTATCTTGCCTAATTGGTAAATGGAAAAAAAACTGCGCATTGATGAATTGCATGTCACCCCGTTGACGCCGTTGTATATATATATATATATATACATGCATGCACGCACGCACAGGCTTATGTCGAAACATACGTACACGCACGCACGCACGCACGCACGCACGACGCACGTACACGCACGCACGCACGCACGCTCGCTCGCTCGCACGCACGCACGCACGCACGCTCGCACGCACGCACACACGCACGCACGCACATATGCTCGCACAGAGGAGCACAGAATTTGGGCCAGTTTCTGTCAACAGGGTGAACGCCCATCACGATCAACAGAGCAGCAGTGAATTTGGCGCCACCAACTGTCAACGGGGTGAACGCCCATCACAATCAACAGAGCAGCAGTGAATTTGGCGCCACCAACTGTCAACGGGGTGAACGCCCATCACGATCAACAGAGCAGCAGTGAATTTGGCGCCACCAACTGTCAACAGGGTGAACGCCCATTGCGATTAACAGAGCAGCAGTGAATTTGGCGCCACCAACTGTCAACGGGGTGAACGCCCATCACGATCAACAGAGCAGCAGTGAATTTGGCGCCACCAACTGTCAACGAGCTGAACGCCCATCACGATCAACAGAGCAGCAGTGAATTTGGCGCCACCAACTGTCAACAGGGTGAACGCCCATCACGATCAACAGAGCAGCAGTGAATTTGGCGCCACCAACTGTCAACAGGGTGAACGCCCATTGCGATTAACAGAGCAGCAGTGAATTTGGCGCCACCAACTGTCAACGGGGTGAACGCCCATCACGATCAATAGAGCAGCAGTGAATTTGGCGCCACCAACTGTCAACGGGGTGAACGCCCATCACGATCAACAGAGCAGCAGTGAATTTGGCGCCACCAACTGTCAACGGGGTGAACGCCCATCACGATCAACAGAGCAGCAGTGAATTTGGCGCCACCAACTGTCAACAGGGTGAACGCCCATTGCGATTAACAGAGCAGCAGTGAATTTGGCACCACCAACTGTCAACGGGGTGAACGCCCATCACGATCAACAGAGCAGCAGTGAATTTGGCGCCACCAACTGTCAACGAGCTGAACGCCCATCACGATCAACAGAGCAGCAGCGAATTTGGCGCCACCAACTATCAACAGGGTGAACGCCCATCATGATCAATAGAGCAGCAGTGAATTTGGCGCCACCAACTGTCAACGGGGTGAACGCCCATCATGATCAACAGAGCAGCAGTGAATTTGGCGCCACCAACTGTCAACGGGGTGAACGCCCATCACGATCAACAGAGCAGCAGTGAATTTGGCGCCACCAACTGTCAACGGGGTGAACGCCCATCACGATCAACAGAGCAGCAGTGAATTTGGCGCCACCAACTGTCAACGAGCTGAACGCCCATCACGATCAACAGAGCAGCAGTGAATTTGGCACCACCAACTGTCAACGGGGTGAACGCCCATCACGATCAACAGAGCAGCAGTGAATTTGGCGCCACCAACTGTCAACGAGCTGAACGCCCATCACGATCAACAGAGCAGCAGCGAATTTGGCGCCACCAACTGTCAACGGGGTGAACGCCCATCACGATCAATAGAGCAGCAGTGAATTTGGCGCCACCAACTGTCAACGGGGTGAACGCCCATCACGATCAACAGAGCAGCAGTGAATGTGGCGCCACCAACTGTCAACGGGGTGAACGCCCATCACGATCAACAGAGCAGCAGTGAATTTGGAACCACCAACTGTCAACGGGGTGAATGCCCATCACGATCAACAGAGCAGCAGTGAATTTGGCGCCACCAACTGTCAACGAGCTGAACGCCCATCACGATCAACAGAGCAGCAGCGAATTTGGCGCCACCAACTGTCAATGGGGTGAACGCCCATCACGATCAACAGAGCAGCAGTGAATTTGGCGCCACCAACTGTCAACGAGCTGAACGCCCATCACGATCAACAGAGCAGCAGCGAATTTGGCGCCACCAACTGTCAACGGGGTGAACGCCCATCACGATCAATAGAGCAGCAGTGAATTTGGCGCCACCAACTGTCAACGGGGTGAACGCCCATCACGATCAACAGAGCAGCAGTGAATGTGGCGCCACCAACTGTCAACGGGGTGAACGCCCATCACGATCAACAGAGCAGCAGTGAATTTGGTACCACCAACTGTCAACGGGGTGAATGCCCATCACGATCAACAGAGCAGCAGTGAATTTGGCGCCACCAACTGTCAACGAGCTGAACGCCCATCACGATCAATAGAGCAGCAGTGAATTTGGCGCCACCAACTGTCAACGGGGTGAACGCCCATCACGATCAACAGAGCAGCAGTGAATTTGGCGCCACCAACTGTCAACGAGCTGAACGCCCATCACGATCAACAGAGCAGCAGCGAATTTGGCGCCACCAACTGTCAACGGGGTGAACGCCCATCACGATCAATAGAGCAGCAGTGAATTTGGCGCCACCAACTGTCAACGGGGTGAACGCCCATCACGATCAACAGAGCAGCAGTGAATTTGGCGCCACCAACTGTCAACGGGGTGAACGCCCATCACGATCAACAGAGCAGCAGTGAATTTGGTACCACCAACTGTCAACGGGGTGAATGCCCATAGTGATCAACAGAGCAGGAGTGAATTTTGGCGCCACCAACAGTCAACAGGGTGAACGCCCATCGCGCACCTGTTTGCACAGCATGATCATGTCGACCATCATATGCAAAATCAGTTGCTTTATTCCTTAACATACACATGGCGGCCGAAGGCCGTGCGCGCCTCTAGTATGTAACAAATGGCCAACTACCCCCCCCCAATTTTTTGCTCCAGACAATTCCACCCCCCCCCCAAACCGGCCATTTACACCCCCTCCCCACTCTGCCAGACCCAGTTACAGGTATTGGGAAGGTTGGGGAGACTGTGGGTAGGGTCAAACCCAGAACCTGTGGGACGCCCCGCCCCCCCCTCCCAAGCCCCACCCCAGTTACAGGTATGCTTCCCCCCCCCCCCTAATCACTGATTTGAGTGCGTTAATATCTGGGAAACAGCAAAACAATGTTTCTTTAGGCCACCTTTTTTTTTTGGGGGGGGGGGGGGAGCGACACTGGCCACCCCATTGATGCCCTTCCCCAGACCCTTTAGGATCCATCAATGCAGCAAGGCATCGACGACTAGTTTGCGAAGATAACTGTAGTATGCTGCGCACCTGTGCAGTGTTGGGTTGGGAGTGTGAGGCAAAAGCCAGGTGGTCGAGCTGGTTTTTCGCCTTTTTGAGCAGCGCTGTTGGCCCTGTTGCCACGGCCGCTCAGCGCGGCGATTTGCAAGCTAATAGCTCGTTACGCAGGCTACGCATGTACACCTGTGCAGCGCCAGCTGATGCGCGCCTGCTGCGAGCCAGGCTGTCAAAGATGGACATTTGGCAGGTCGATGGAAAAATCGAGCGCGAAACACACTAGCCCCGTGGGCTGGGCCTAAACATTTTTTGATTTTTTTTTATATTTGGCATGCATACACTTCAAGATGTCCTCTAGAAACTCAAACGACAGAATATTGAATTTCGCTTTTGATATTGAGATATGGCAGTTTAAAAAATGTTTGTGAAAATCTCAAAAAATGCGCGAAACTCAAACAAACCGCCGCGGTAGCCACGAGCCTTTAGCTGTTGCGGCGCGCGATGTAGCGTTTAAAAGCCCTTGAATGGCCGGTTCGAACGCGCTCTAATTCGGTTTAGTTCGGGTCAATCGGTGGAGCAAACGGTGTCGCCAAAGTTGTGGTGGTGGGCCGTTTTTTGGCCCAAAAATCGGTTTTTTGACTGTTGACGCTAGAGCGCCGACCTAAAGGAAGAATTTGTAGGTCTCCTGAAGCGCTTTTTGCAATGTTTAAATAAATTTTCGCTCCGGTGCTTCTATAACGAGATATGGTCGCTGCAAAATCGGCAAAAATGCAGTCAAACGCTTCTAAGCGATTTTTTGGCGCGAAATTCAAAAATTTTTAAAAAAATTTTAACACCATCGGAAAGTAGACACTTCAAGCTTTCGAATGGTATCCTCAACTTCTTCATAGGACCTACCTAGCGCGAGCTATTCAAAGTGCGCAGTTTGTGATTCGCGCGCTCCATTATAAAATGTTCGAGTGGCACCCCCCCCCCCCCCTGATAGATACCGATCTACTCGCCGCGTGCCGCCACGCGAGTACCCCGGCAGACTTTGGACGAGCAAGCAAATGTGAACTGCAGAGAACAACTACTCCATCCTTCCAGAGCTTTATGCATGATGCACACTAGCGGATCCAAGATTTCCTGACAGAGGGGGAAGAAGGTCAAATTTTTTCATTGCAGTTTATCCCAAGAAGTCAAGTTTTGGCCGTGGCATCGGCATTTGCTTTTTTTGCACTATTTGCTATTTGTGCACTATTACAACACATAATAGCAAATTGCAATAGAATCACAGCGCCGCAGGCAAAAAATTTTGCGCTTTTGAGTGGCCTACTCCAAGGAAAACGTAAGAATCTGCCTACTTTGCCCTGTGCTCGTCCTTCTTCCCTTCTTCTCCCCCTAAAATCTCCCCCTCCTTCCCCCCAAATCTGAGCTGACAGGAGGGGGAAACCCCCCTCACCCCCCTTCTGGATCCGCTAGTGATGGCGCATACACACGTACGCGCACACACACACACACACACACACACACACACACACACACACACACGCACGCACACACACACACACGCACGCACTCACGCACACACACACACACACGCACGCACACACACACGCACGCACACACACGCACGCACGCACACACACACATGCACGCACGCACGCACGCATGCACACACACACACACCACACACGCACGCACGCACGCACACACACACACACACACACGCACGCACAGCTCTTTTAATCCGCATTTCTTTTCAAGAGCAATTGCTGCGCATAGCACACGCACGCGAAGGGGAATCAGCATCAGTCAGGGATTCTTTTCGGGTTCATCCGTTGAGCATGATTCGAAATCAAATTGCGCATCAGGAACAATATGTACAACCTGAGCGTCCTGTGCGTACCTGTAACCGGGTCTGAAGAGTGGGGGGGGTTGTAAATGGCCGAATTCTGAGGGGGGGGGGGGTGGTGTCTGGGGCAAAAAGGGGGTAGCTGGCCATTCTTTGAGTTATACGGGTACTTTTGGTCAAAAGTGGGTATAAATAGGGTCTAAGTAGTGTTATTTATGATTATATAACACTGAAATACACCACATTTACTCACTTTTATCGTTTCAGACAGGGTGAAAATCCCTTGGGAAAATTCTGGAAAAGGGGTTGGTGGGGGTGTTGGAAAAATAGCGGGGAGGGGTAAACCCCCCAGTTACAGGTATGGTCCTGTGTCATGAAATTTCACGACAATTGTGTGTTCAACCCAAAGTTACTAACACCGAATCATCAAACGGATTGAATTTTCCACTCTCTTCTTCTAGATTCATTCCATCAGTTCATGTCTCGCTGCGCGCTGAAATAAATAAATAAACGCTGAAATATTTTCTATCGTACCCGTCGACCTGGACACGCGGCTCCGCAGCGTCGTCCAAAAGGTGCTTTGCGAAGCCCGCGCACCAAGGCTGGCAGCTGGACCCGCACCCGACGGCGTCTGCGACCCCAAGACGCACGATAACCGCGAGAGGGCCGAGAACGAGATTTGTGTCCAGAAGAATGGTTCATTCGTCTGCGAGTGTCCTGGCAACTTCAGTCGCGACCCAAAAACTGGCATCTGCGGTGGCGACGTCTGCAATCCGCTGCTCGTAGCTGACTGCAAGGAGCCAGAAGTGTGCGTCCTCACTCCCTATGGCCACTACAGGTGCCAGTGTCCAGACGGATACGTTCGACAGCCTCACAGCGACTACTGCGGTGAGTGAGTGGTCGGTGTCCACTGCACTGCAATCCTTCAAAAATTTTTTTGCGCAGTTACCGTAAATCCCCATGGTCCGCCCTGGTCGTTCATTTTTTCAACCCACCTCTCCTCTACCCTGGGCGTTCACTGGAGGGGGTGGGGGCGTTCATTGGAGGGGGCGTTCATAAACTCAACTACTAAATTGTGTTGCAACAATGCTGTGCAGACCCAATGGTCGTTAGTTAAGCGTGAAAATTGGACAGTTATTGGCGCAAATCGCCTTCTGCAGTGGCTAAACAATAGCTGTTAACGAACTCGAAGAAGTAATCCAGCATTTTTACCACAATACCGTATACCGAATTCGGTTTGCAGCTCTACTACTAGCTGTTGTAGCCCCCGTCTCAGCTTGCTCAACCGCACCGCGCCAGTAATTTGCAGTGTATAATTGACTTCCAGGATGTGCTCGCTTCATTTGTGCACATCACGACAGGAAACATGTTCCATCTCGTACTCTTTAGACCATGTCCGTGTCACACAGCAGTTCGCCGACTCGATGAGTGGTAGCACGAAGCGAAGTGCTGCATGAAGTAATCTGACAGCGTGGAATTTTGAACATGTTTCGGCACAGTCAGGCAATTTCTCTGAAAATTGGAAGCAACACGCAAGCAATACTGGGAGAAAGGAGCTCACATGGCGGGAATGACCTAGCGTAGCGAGGTCAGTGGCGTAGCCAGGGAGGGGGGCAGAAGGGCGCTTGCCCCCCTCCCAAAATTTTCAGAGTGGCAATTTTTGCAAAACGGGGGTACCCTCACGACATTTCCCGATTAGCCACAAAAAAGGTTTGCCTGCGGTGCTGTCTTTTTTAGCATTTTTAGCATTTTAGCAATTGTTATTTTGAAGCTTTGTTCGGGCTCAGGCTTCGTTCGCGCTTAGGTTTCGGCTTCAGAAGACGCCTTTTTTGCGCATCGGCATGGAGCCAAATGCATGACGACGCGACACGAGACGATAGATCTCGCGGCGTGCCGCCACGCGAGTACCCCGGCAGACTTCGGACGAGCAATCGAATATGAACTGCAAAGAACTACTCCATTCTCCCAGAGCTTTATGCATGACGCATACACACGTACACGCACGCACACGCACGCACACACACACACACACACACACAATCACACACACACACACACACACACACAAAACACACACCCACACACACACACATACACACACACGCGCGCACGCACGCACGCACACACACACACACACAGTAATACACGGTAAAGTATTTATTAATCTCATACATTTCATAAAGTTTGAGGCCTCCAATTTGTTTTTCCGCGCTGGTCTAAAAGGAAGATATCTACTTACAAATGCGCCGCGCCGCGTGCACGGGTTTGTTTGTATGTTTGTTTGTTTAAAGTAAACTCGCGATCAGCTTGACGTACGTGCACGCGCGATGGCTCGATCGAATGCTCGAGACCCCGAGATGGTCATGGGCAAGGTCGATCTTGGATATGCAAATTCATACAGTAGTTACGGCGCATTTTCAAATGTTGCAGCACCGATTAACACTACCAAACGAATTGCACCTGGATGAATTGCATATCAAAAGACTCGCCTCGACGTCACAAGTCATTTGCACATGCTCCCGCATAATTATGCAAATGCGTACTGTAGTTGTGGTACATTGTACATTGTACTGTACATTCTAGCTTACCTAATTGGAAAACTTCCAGAACGCACGCACGCACGCACGCACGCACGCACGCACGCACGCACGCACGCACGCACGCACGCACGCACGCACGCACGCACGCAGGCACCCACGCCAAGCACGCACGCACGCACCCGCGCACGCACGCACGCACGCACGCAAACACGACAAGCACGCAGGCACGCACGCACGCACGCACGCACGCACGCACGCACGCACGCACGCACCCACGCCAAGCACGCACGCACGCACCCGCGCACGCACGCACGCACGCACGCAAACACGACAAGCACGCAGGCACGCACGCACGCACGCACGCACGCACACACGCACGCACGCACGCATGGGAGTGCACGCACGCACGCACGCACGGGAGTGCACGCACGCACACATGCACGCACGCACGCAAGCACGCGCGCGCGCACGCACGTACACGCACGCACGCACGCACGTACGCACGCACGTACACGGACGCACGCACGCACGCACGCACGCACGCACGCACGCACGCACCCACGCACTCACGCACGCACGCAAGCACGCACGAACGCACGCGCACACACACACACACGCAAGCACGCACTTTCACCCGAAATATTCCGCAACTACGCCACTTGTCATATGATGAACAGAGAGAGCGCATTGGTCTTCCCCTCCTTGAGCTACGGCGGCTACATGCCGATTTAATCTAAGTCTATAAAATAATTCTCAAACAAACTTCCAATAAATTTGAAGATTTCTTTACCTTAAATAGAGACAGCAGAACGAGGGGGCATAATTTTAAACTCCGTCCACAAAAGCACAATACTCAGTATAGAGCGCACTTCTTCTCGAATAGGAGGGTCATTGCTGCTTGGAATGCCTTGTCGGAAGGAACGGTCAACTCCAAAACTATTATTACATTTAAACATAAACTTTTAAAGGAAAACCTATCTCAATTCTTAAATGGTTAGGTTATAAAATCACCTTTTTGGTGTCACCTAGCCATGTCTCGTTGTTGGCAGGCGTTGGCAGTTGGCAGGCGTTGCACCCCCCCCCCCCTCCAATTAATACCTGTGGACATTTGTACTTTGTTTGTTGTGACACATGTGTACCCATAATTCGCTCGCTCGCTGTGCTTCGCCTTCGTACCTTTGTAATGTCGTACACCGTGCTTCGACGAATAAACAAAACAAACAAACAAAAGCAGGCACGCACGCACAGAATTTGGGCCAGTTTCTGTCAACGGGGTGCACGTCTTCACGATCAACAGAGGAACACAGAATTTGGGCCAATTTCTGTCATTGGGGTGCACGCCCTCACGATAAAAAGAGGTACTCAGAATTTGGGCCAGTTTCTGTCAACGGGGTGCACGACCCCATGGACAAAGGGGGAGCATGGACTTTGGGTCCCTTAATGCTGACAACTGTCCTAAGGAACATTCGCCCACACAAGCAAAAGACAAAGCTACGCATATCCTTGCGCATTATCATCACTTCGACGTCATATGCAAAATCAATTGCTTCGTGCCTTAATGTATACATGGCGGCCGAAGGCCGCGCGCGCCTCTAGTATGAAACAAATGTTTCACTGCCACCGTATGGTCACGAGCTATAGAATACTGAAACAATCGTACGAACACGACATTCCAATTAATTCGTTTTAAAATTGTGGAATGAATGAACCCCCACCCATCAAAGCGACTGCTCGTGTGCACCTTGACCGATTTGTTTTGAATCTTTGTCTTTTTGGGTAGCAATTCGTGTTGTTGCATTCGTGCTACACAGCTCTTTTAATCCGCATTTGTTTTCAAGAGCAATTGCTGCGCATAGCACACGCACGCGCAATGGAATCAGCATCAGTCAGGGATTCTTTTCGGGCTCGTCCATTGAGCATGATTCGAAATCAAATCGCGCATCAGCAACAATATGTACAACCTGAGCGTCCTGTGCATACCTGTAACTGGGTCTGAAGAGTGGGGGGGGGTTGTAAATGGCCGAAATCTGGGGAGGGTGTCTGGGGCAAAGGGGGGTAGCTGGCCATCCTTTGACTTATACTGGTACTTTTGGCCAAAAATTGGTATAAATAGGGTCTAAACAGTGTTATTTAGCTGTTTTATGGTCATATAACACTGAAAAGCACTGAAATACACCAACATTTACTCACTTTTATCGTTTTAGACAGGGTGAAAATCCCTTGGGAAAATTCTGGGGAAAGAGTTGGGCCGTTGGGGGGGGGGGTGTTGGAAAAATGTTGGGGGCAAGGTAAACCCCCAGTTACAGGTATGGTCCTGTGTCATGATATTTCACAACAATTGTGTGTTCAACCCGAAGTTACTAACACCGAATCATCAAACGGTTTGATATTTTCCACTCTCTTCTTCTAGATTCATTCCATCAGTTCATGTCTCTCTGCGCGCTGAAATAAATAAACGGTGAAATATTTTCTATCATACCTGTAACTGGGGGGGGGGGGCTTTGGGGACACTATTCTCTCCCCCCCAGAATTTTCCCAAGGAATTTTAACCTTGTCAAAACGATAAAAGTGAGTAAATGTTGGTGATTTTCAGTGCTTTTCCTTTTCCGTGTTATATGTCCATAAAACAGCTAAATAACACGATCTAGAGCCAATTTCTGCCCCATTTTTGACCAAACAGTGTCAGTATAAGTCAAAAATGGTCGGCTACCCCTTACTTGTTGCTCTGGACCCCCCCCCCCCCCCCCATACAAAAGTGCCATTTACGCCCTCCCCACTTCCAGACCCAGGTTACAGGTATGTTTTCTACATAGGGGATACATGAATGAATGAATGAATGAATAAAGCTATCCGTGCAAATAATTCCAAGTAGCCCTACAAGAATGAGAAGTAGCCCGGACCCGCCCAATAAGTGAGATTTCAACAGATGAAATGAACTTGCCCCTGAATAGACCAGTACAACCCCTGCCGCAACCCGACGGGGAGGGGGGGGGGGGGCTGTGGATGGCGCAGTGGTAGAGAATCTGCCTCCTGCGGGCACGGTCGCGGGTTCGATTCTTGATGATGGATCCACTGGATCGAGGACTTCCCTCTCAATGGATTTCCTCGTGCCTTCGCTGCCCAAGATTACAGATGGCGTTCTTCAGAATGTCTGTGGCTAATGATGTGGCTCGTACAGGAATTCGGTATAGAGATGGGTATGCTCAATGGGCCATTTGCGGCCTCCTAGCGTTGCCCCTAGTTCAACAACAACCGACCCCGGGTCAAAACCGGTTTCATTTATGACAACGAACCCACCAGGGCAACCAACCAGCGTTGTTGAAGTGCTGCAGCTCCGGCACCCAGGCGGTGGTGACTGACAATTGCTTCTCCAGAAGAATCACTTTGCTTTGCTCGGCTTTCAGCCGCTTGCTCTTGCGACTGCCATTGAGAAGCTTTGAATAGACCGCCAGGAGCTTTTGCTTGGCCTGAAACATGTGATTTTAGTGTCAGGTTAAATAAATAAACACATAAAAGTAAAATACACTCTCTGGATTCACAAACCTAGACATAGCTGACTGAAAAGTTGAAATCTAGCTTGCAGATCGACACTGAACAAATACTGGTAAACACACTAGGTGCCAACGTAACTATACAGGATGTCAGTTGAAAGGCACGCACCCTGAAGGGCACACTGAGGGTTCAATTCTCTGCTATGCTTAGGCTTAGGCTTTTGCTTAGGCTCAAGCTTTGCTATACCGAAATGTTTCAGGGTGCATGCCTTT
Source organism: Paralinhomoeus sp. GSCO2_6 (assembly GCA_030248085.1). Classification (NCBI taxonomy): domain Eukaryota; kingdom Metazoa; phylum Nematoda; class Chromadorea; order Monhysterida; family Linhomoeidae; genus Paralinhomoeus; species Paralinhomoeus sp. GSCO2_6. Next base: position 52,086 of record JASAMY010001559.1, read on the forward strand.
AAAGCGTAACCACTAAACAGTGGCATAAATTCAAGATTATTCAACCTCAATGACAAGTCGCCGAGACTTTCTTTTGAACATTTCCAGCAGTTGTTTTACCACCGGCAAATAATCGCTGATTGTTTGGAGCTCCTTTTGACCGGATAGTACAAATGTTGGACTTTAATTTAATCGCTCTTTGGTGCAAAATATTTCCGTCTCGGCTGGACATCCCGCCTCCCCTGCAAACTGTCATTTACACCAGCCACACCGGTACACCCCTCCAATTTAATTTAAAGGTTCATTTGACAGCCTTCATTCACAACGTCACCTCCGCTTCGCGCGTCGTGGCGTCATCGCAGCGCCGCTCGACGTTCTCCTTTGCTTCCAAGGCCTCCCGCAGCTGGGACGTCAACTTCTGCAGCTGTTGGGAATGCTCAGTTTTGATGGCTTCCTGCGCTGCCACTTCTACAAATGACGAGATTTTAAAAATTCACTTCTAAAATTGACGAGATTCAACCCCATAGGTCACTGTCAGTAGGTGCACTGTCGTCATTCGTCCGAGAAGTGACTGACAGAACCCATACGCCCTCTGCAACTCCCCCCCCCCCAATCTGGTTAGCAGCCTAGACATCTCTGCCAAGCCAACCGCCAACAAACAAACAAACAAACAACCCCTCCCACAAGGAAATTGACGATGTTTTGTTCAATCTTCCTTAATTGGTAAAATTGCGTGGCTGTTGTTGTTGTTGTTGTTGTTGTTGGATTAGGGGCAACGCTAGGAGGCCGTCAATGGCCCATATAGCATACCCATGCCATATCCATAACGCCTTCCTGTCTAGGACAGCGCAATTAGCCAAAGACCTTCGGAAGAACGTCATCTCTAGGGCAGCGATGGCACGAGAAAATCCATCGAAAGGGAAGTCCTCGGTCTAGTGGGTCCATCAAGAATCGAACCCAGGACCTTGCGCGCAAGAGGCCGATTCTTTACCACTAGGCCATACGCTGCCAATTGCGTGGTTCCTTTCCTTTATAGTATTTTTTTTACGCAAAACCCAAAAAATTACCTTCTCGGTTTGTTGGACCGCCGCCCATTTGCTGGACGTCTCTCAGCAGCTGGAGTCTGTCCTCGCGGTGTTTCGCCTCCAGCTGCTGCATACTGAACAGATAATTTGGCAAGTTTAACCGATGTTGTCCTTTTTGAAAGTTGAAATCCACAATGACTGGAAGCAATCTAGTGGGGGGGGGGGCACACCTGTAATTGGGACAGGTAAGCGGAGAGCGTTTTTTTTTGTTCCTCTCCAAAATGACAGTTTCATTTGGAGACGAACTTAAAACGCTCTCCGCTTACCTGTCCCAATTCCACGTGTGGGCCCCCCCCCCCCCCCACCACTAGATTGCTTCCAGTCATTGTGGACTTCAACTTTTAAAAAAGACAAAATCAGCAAAACTTTTACACTGAAATAGTGCTCAAAACACTGTACTGACGTCCGCCAGGACGTCTGCCAGCCAACCTACACCTGTACATACCGTACTCCTCCCCTTTCTCTCTCTTCGACACTGGACTCCAGCGGCGTTGAATTTTCCCAAGGACGCCAGCCACCCGCCGACCAGTCTCCAGCAGCCAGGCGTCGCGTCTACCCCTCAAGCGCCGCCAAGCCAAGCCCCTGCCGACTGGACTGCAGCTGCGCCCTCTGATCCAGCCGCCGTCGGCGCTCAAGGCCTGCCTACGGCCCAAGCGGCATCGCTCAGCTGACAAGCGGCGGCGACAGCGCGCCTGCTACAAGACTAGACTGGACACCCGCGGCACAAGCGGACGACGCCGAGATAGCGTCCCTCTCCCCTCACCTCTCTGCACATAAATACCCTCGCCCATTCGACAACCGACAGTTCGTGTACATATGAGTCTGTCCTTGTGAACCTCGCCGTTTCGTGCCCCGTTTCGTGTACTGTTCGCCAGCTTGTATAGAAGTTTGTATAGCAGAACCTTGTACAGGCGCAGTCAGACTTGCCGCTTCAGTACAGTGTTTCTGGAGCGTCAGACAGGATTCTCCTAGGCTTGCACTGTCGGTTTGAGATCCGTCGGCTGTTGGTGAAGCCGCTGCCTTGTTCCAATCGCTGAAATAAAACAGGGAGGATCGTAGAGTTGATCGGTGCGTCAGCGGGACCTGTGTGCCCGGCAACGTGAGACCCACAAAGTGGGGAGGATCTGACTCGTCGGTCGGTGCGTCAGCGGGACCTGTGTGCCTGGCAACGTGAGACCTGTTTGTGGGAAGGATCGTAGAGTTGATCGGCGCGTCAGCGGGACCTGTGTGCCCGGCAACGTGAGACCCACATTGTGGGGAGGATCGACTCGTCGGTCGGTGCGTCAGCGGGACCCGTGTGCCCGGCAACGTGAGACCCACTCAAGCACGCACCAGAGTTCACTTGCTTGACTCTGTGCCCAGAAGCGTGACGCCAGCAGTTTCGAATTGCTGAGCCGCGCTCGCTGGCGACTGTTGCATGAGCAAGCCGCTTCCTAACGGCGACGACTGTCCAATCTCCACAGCAACCACAGAATGGGGGAGCTGCACCCGTAGGGTAGGGACCTACAGAGCAGCACATTGACAACACGCTCCATTGCAAGATCAGCCTCGATGCTCTGCCCGGAGACGCACTTGACCTACCAGAAGGTAGTTGAATGGGTAGTCAATTTTGATAGGCGCATCGTTTCGCCTTGGACCGGAGAGCGGGCCAGCTGCAACACACTGCTGGAAACCCTTGTCGGTGATTGCCACCTCTCCGTTGATCAGTGCGCCTTCCAGTTCACAACTGAATTCAGTGGGCTGGAGGGGAGGAGCGGCGACGCGCTCTGATGACCTCCGAGACAAGGGTGGGCGCGCCTACCATGAGCGCTCTCTCGGTTTCGACTGAGAGATTGGTTGGCGTCACATGGCCGGCCGCTTCCGGCCAGTGGAGCATCGTTGACACCACAAGCACAAATGACCAACAAAACACTGAGTGCCATGACAGCCATGACAACTGCGACAATCAATACAATCCCAGCGATTTCTTGCCGCACAGTCAAGCTCAAGAGGGTCCTGCCAATGGTCGGGCTGTCGCTGACGTCAGCGACTCCGATTGGATGTCTGTACTGACCATCGTGACCGTTGTGAAAATCGTCGTCCATACTGACCGTCGCGAAAATTGTGCAGACATGACATTGGCAGAACAAACGAACCATGCTCTGCAGATCGTGTGTACAGAGAAATCTGCAGAGCGCTGTGCTGAATGTAGGAAGTTTGACTGTCGTTTGTGTACAAACTGTACTGTACTGTGTGTACCAAATGATGGAAACTCGACAGATTTGAGCAACTGAATTCAACAGCAGCAATCATCGGAATCGACAAGCGTTTCGCTCGCATCAGAGCCAAGGTTTAGACCAGCCTCTGGAACGCTTATTGCTGAAGCACCAGCACAATAACAACCACACAATAAGATCTGATGACAATGGAGGAAATGGGCAATGGCGCCGAAGGCTCGACGAGCACTATGCGCTCTAGTGGCTCGTCCAGCGGATTTTGGAGCGAGGACGCGCTGAAGAATAGCGCTTAGTGGGCCCCAATTGACACTGACTACCCTTTTGGTCCTGCTCCCGGGTGCGTCGCATTCTTGGTGAGCCTGGTGAGCTGCAGTGGAGTCTTTCCATTCAGTTTCGCAGCTGGTCGTGCAGACTCGCAGGCAAGAACCCTTCCTTTGCTGCAGCATTCTTATACCCGTTCCCAGGTGTTCCTATCCCCGGAACCCTTCTTCCGGCAGCCGCTGTCATCGTACAGCCCAATTTCACAGCCCAACTCCTCCAAACCAAATAGACACTGCCACATTCGAACAAAAGGCAGTCCAATGGTCCAATGCAGCTGAGTCGCTGCCTTGCAGTCCAACTGTTGACACAAGTGGAATCCAAGCCAGAACTCCAGAGAAGGGCGGTGCTGAGAATTCGCTGCAAGTGTGGAGGCCTACGCACAAGCGACTCGCACGCCACTTCCAGACACTCTGGTTGTGCCTTGCGCAAGTGTCCAACATACCGGCTGCTACAAAATTCAAGACACCTGACAAACAGAAGACTGTCACAAAAGAAAATCTATCAGGGGCGCGCAAGACAGTTTAACGAATTTCCATGGGCTCTGGTGATTGAGCCATCCAACTGGGATCGTGACTGAGACGTTGGCTCTCGAATGCCAACACGCATCTGCAGACACATCGCTTGCGACAGCGGCAACAGAAACGACGTGTGTGTAGCGTAAATCGCGTCTGTATATGTCCTCTTGGCTTGCATGGTTCAGTACATGTCGTGGGGAGCAACGACGACTCTGTTTCCGAAGTTGTCTCAATATCAACACCCCGTCCCGCTCCTTCCGCTTTGCGTTGCGTTTGTTAGTTGACTACGGTAGTCGTAGTCGTAGCGCCGTTTGAGCCTCGTCTCGCGGTTCATCCGCTAGGCTCGGGTAGACGTCGCTAGACGTACGTCCATTCCCAGCCCCCACCCCGTGATTGGTCGGCGCAATGCGCATGCGGCGGGCGCAGAGCATAGGCGTCGCGCACGGTCTTTGCAGTGCGCGCCTGGACCGATTGGTTTCCGAGTCGTTTTCCGTTCTTCGCCGTTTCCCGCTCCCCCTTCCCTCTCTCGCGGCGAAGTCACCGCCGTGCGGCTGTTCTACGCGGCTGTTCCACCGTGCGCCTTTGCACGCGTTGGTGACAGACCGAAGTGCGGCGTTTGTTGGAAGGCCGATTCCCCACGCCCGCACCCGAGCACACGGTTGCCCTAGCCACTGGCTTGACCTCTCCTAACCGCCCGACACGTCAACGCCAGCGAGGCTCACACATCCGCGAGCACACGGTTGCTCCGGCCGCTGGCTCGAAATCTGCTGGCCGCCCCAGCACGTCGACGCCAGCCGAGCCCACTCAGCGCGTCGCGCGCGACAGGCGAAGCGACGTCGGCTAGCGCGGCAGCAGCGGCGGCGCGCCCGGGCAGACGAGCCGGCGCCAGCCAACCGAAGGAAGTTGCGCCGCGACCGTTCCGTAGCGTGGAGGCGACGTGTCGTCTCTCGCCACCGTGGGAAACAGCGCTCCCTAGAGACGAACCCGAGTTGTAGGAGCGTGCGCGAATTCAATGCTAGCCATCTCCTCGACTCTTCACCCGTCCGACGGACCGGCGAATGCGTAGACCCGACGACAGCAGCGTAGCGGTAGCGACGTGCGTGGCGTGTTTTCTCGCGGCTCGTGCACACGCGGCGGACTTCGAGGCGCTCACGGCGCTGGAGGTCCAGACGTTCTAGAGACCGCGCGAGCAGGCCCGGCCGCGGGCGCGACATATAGTGCATGGTGATATTCTCATCGTGTGCATTGTTGTTGCTATAGGTACCTACCGCATGTGCGCGTTGCACAGCACCCACTCCATGGTTTGCCTCAGTGAACGCCGACTCAGAATCGAGCCATTCAGCTTCATCTATCCCGCAGCCTCATGCGCCTGCTATGTACATCGTTAGTCGCATTAATTGAACTGCGTACTGTATTGTTGTTTCGCGTTGCGCATACGTTGTACTTCCCTTTCGTCGTCTGTGTAGATTGAAAGCGCATCCAAACTTATGGCATCGATTTTTGTTTAAATAGATACGTACAAAATTGTACCGTCAGCCTTGACCTCACGTGTTGTACCGTCTTCTCATACACATGTTTCGAACATCGTGCGCTGCCTTATTCACCTTGCGTACTCTGTAGCGTTCTCGTCTTTAACGTACGATTTGTTGTGTTCGGCTTGCTTCTCTCCATAACACGTGTAGTACCTACGTAGGGTGTGGCACTTAGTGTACATCGTTTTGTCATAATTGTCAATTCTCGTTGTTCATGCTGTTCGTGTGTTTTCAACCTAGACGTATAGTACAGGTAGGGTTCTTGCACTGCATCATTTTCCGCCCCAAGACCACTCTACCGCCTCAACTCAACTCAACTCAACTCATGGACTGAAACGAGGAGCATTCGTCGACCAAGACAACCTGCAGCGACTTCCTCCCCAAGCTACATTCACTGGGATTCATCTCCCTCTTCCATCTTCCTGCCTGGGTCCCTGGCTTTGCTGATGGCCACACCCCTGGAGACCTTGCAGCTGTGAGGACACAGCTCGTCCAAGGGGGAAGGTGTACTGACGTCCGCCAGGACGTCTGCCAGCCAACCTACACCTGTACATACCGTACTCCTCCCCTTTCTCTCTCTTCGACACTGGACTCCAGCGGCGTTGAATTTTCCCAAGGACGCCAGCCACCCGCCGACCAGTCTCCAGCAGCCAGGCGTCGCGTCTACCCCTCAAGCGCCGCCAAGCCAAGCCCCTGCCGACTGGACTGCAGCTGCGCCCTCTGATCCAGCCGCCGTCGGCGCTCAAGGCCTGCCTACGGCCCAAGCGGCATCGCTCAGCTGACAAGCGGCGGCGACAGCGCGCCTGCTACAAGACTAGACTGGACACCCGCGGCACAAGCGGACGACGCCGAGATAGCGTCCCTCTCCCCTCACCTCTCTGCACATAAATACCCTCGCCCATTCGACAACCGACAGTTCGTGTACATATGAGTCTGTCCTTGTGAACCTCGCCGTTTCGTGCCCCGTTTCGTGTACTGTTCGCCAGCTTGTATAGAAGTTTGTATAGCAGAACCTTGTACAGGCGCAGTCAGACTTGCCGCTTCAGTACAAACACCTACATACAGCTTGGTACAACTTAGGGTCAAACTGGGCAGGATTCCAGCCAATTGTGATATTTATGATGGTCAAACTACAATAAATTGCTAGGGAATTGGGGGATGAGCTTCTCACACCCCCCCCCCTCTTTGTGCCACACTGCTCCTATCATCGGAAAACGACTGCCCCCTGCAAGCAACACAAGAAACTACAACTATGGCTAGCAAACACGCCAGACCTGGCCTCATTCTTCTTGAGTAGGCGTTGCTTCGCGTCGAGCTCTCGCTGCAGTTTCACTTTCAGGCCAGCGTTGGCCTGCTCGAGAACGGTCGTCTTGGTCGTCGCCTCGAGCAGGGCGCGCATCAGCTCGACTGGTTCGCCCCAGTCGCATCCCTCGACGACCGTCTTCTCGTTGTCAGCATCGACCGTTTCGGTTTGACAACCTCTTTCTTCGACACCTCCGGACAGCTCATCAAGTGAGAGCTTCAGCCGAGACTTGCCGGACTCCCCATCGTCAGCAGTGGGAAGACGCCACTCTTCAACGTCTCCAACGAACTTTTGCACAACAGCTGCGTTTCTGTGGTTTTGTGACAGGAGTAGAAGGGCTGTCTTGAATTCTGCAGACTGGAAAGAGAGACGGTCCTGCTGATGCTGCAGTTGGCCATTGAGTTCGGTCAACCGCTCCACATCCTGACTCCGCTTTGTCAACTCCTCCTGACACCGTGTCATCTTCTCCCTGGCCTTGCTCAGCATCTGGGGCAGTTCGGTCTTGAAACGCTCAAGGCGTTCCTGCTGCTTGACCAGCCTCTCAATCTTGGCATCTTTCCGAGAGAGCTGCATCTTGAGTTCCTCGAGTTGTTCAGAAGTCGACACGTCATTGGCAGCTGGTGATGGCTCCACCTCGACTTTGATGGCCGATGTCAGCTCCAAGACTTTGCCTCTGAGCTCGAAGTTGCGCCGAACGAGATCCTTGTTCTTGGCCACGAGCTTGCGGTTCTCATCACCAGCCTCGAGCAACTCGTGCTCCAGCTCAGTGGCCTTGAAGACCAGCTCCGCATTCTCCTGCATCAGCTTGCCCAGACCACCAGACGTCTCGGCCTTCTCGTCCAGCAGGGATTTGCTCAGGTCACGCTGCACCATCAGCTGGGAGTCCTTCTCCTGGAGCAGTACCTTGAGCTGGGCGTTGACGTCCTCCGTCTGCTTCATTCGCTCCTCGAGGGCGACAAGCAGTGAGTCATCAATGGCCTTCTTCGGAACTGGAGAAGTTCTCGAGATCTCGGCATCCGGCTTTGGCTTAGCCTTGGTCCTGCCGATCTTCCCGAGCTGCTGCGACAACACTGAGTGTCTCGAGTTATGCTGAAGACTTTGTGATGATTGAGAAGATGAGGAGGGACCCTCCTCAGTGGAAAGAGGGTTCACGATGCACGTCCGTTTGTGACTCGGCTCTCTTCTGAAAGGGCTAATGGTTCAAACGGGATATGGAATGCGTCCAGCATCATGCGCGGAGGGGGGGGGGGAGGTCAGCCGATGTTTACGTGTGTGTGTGTGTGTGTGTGTGTGTGTGTGTGTGTGGGGGGGGGGGGTGCGTGTGTGGAGTGTCATTGCAAGGGTGCGGCAAGGCGTGGTACAAGGCGTTGACCAAATGCTCTGACAGCAAGCATATTATGTTGTTCTGAAGTTACCTGGCAGCAGGGCGGGCTTGACTCTCGTCGTAGTCGCCGCTGCCTCTCTCAGACTTCTGGGAACAGTTAGTGCTGCAGTGCTAAAAGGATGTTTTTGCTGTCTTTCCCATCGCATTTGGAATTTTGGTTGATACAAATTGGGGTTGGGTAACTTTTAAAGGGGCAGGGGAGAAAAGCTTGGATAGGAGAAGATAGAATCTGCCTGATGCTGGCCAGACAATTACTCATAGGTGCCCATGGGTGGGGTATGTGGGGTATACCCCTCCCCTGGAAGACCCTATCCCGAAAGACTTTCGGGACGACCCCTCCCCTGGCTTTCATTTTCTGGAACTTCAAGCCAATTTGTCTTGCAAAGATGACAAAAAGTGTGCCTGTGGCTCTGTGTTTTTGTACTTCGCAGCCTTAAGGTGCATCGAAACGGCGTTTAGATTACGTTTTGAACCGTTTTGGGTCCATTTTGAGGCGAATAATTACCACCTTTTGTGCAATTTTGACGTATAAAACTCCATCCCGAAAATCCCGTTTCACCAACGCTCTGCCTTCGAAAAAATTAGCGATTTGCCCCTCCCCTGGCCCAATTTCCATGGGCACCTACGCAATTACTTAAAACCAAAATAAAATCCCAAAAAAAACTCAGATTATCAGAATCCACCAACTGCCTATAACGTTCTTTCTTTGGCATTTTCAATTGTGGAACCCTAAAATCTATAATTTTTCTAAAACATCTAAGTACTCTCCTCCTAGAAACAAGACGCTGCGTCGCGACAAACAAACCTGTTGTTCTTCATCAAACCACCTCGGTTCAGCCTTGCTCTTCAGTGGCCTGGGTTTAGAAGACTTCAGTTCAAAGTTCAACGAGCGCTTCATGGCAGAGATTCGTTTCTTTAATTTTTCTTAATTAATTGGCTTTCTGGCGCAATTAGCAACTACTATTCAAAAGCGACGCGTTTACCATGTGCGTACATGCCTCCACGCCGTGTACAGTGTTGTGCTCTTTGGGGGTGACACGCGTGTAGCGTGGGTCGGCGACAACACCGAAATGAAAGAGTAAGCGAAAAGTAAGCACGCAACAAAAAGTTGTATCGGTGCTGCACGGTAAGCTGCTTTTGAAGCAATTGTTGAGATTCCATGTTTCTCCATAGAACGTAACGTGCTGCTAAAACTTCGCAGGAATAAACTAGCTATGTACACTTTATTCATCCCATTGCGATTTGTCGGTCTACGTAGGTAGCTAAATCTTTCCACTTGTATCTGTAAGCCTATTAGAAGTTTACATAATCAGGTAAGGAACTTCTAAGATTACGCTTATACTGGGGCTTTGGCTTAGACACTATGCAGTTTGAATTTTTTGGGTAGCTCTTTGAGGACGAAATGTTGCAGATATTGTGGTGCTCTGGGAGTGACCAAAAATGTCCGCACCCTCTTGTCGCCCCCAAAGAGCGAACCGCTCTAGCGTCTCGTTTGCAAGGAATCGCTCATGGGCAGCGGCGGCAGCGGCGCCAGCGACGCCAGACCCCTTTGGAATGACACAACGACGGGGCTGCACACCAAAAAGATATTTTTTAATTTGGATTGGGCTTTAGTTAGGCTTAGGGTAAGCGCGCGTGCGTGCGTGCGTGCGTGCGTGCGTGCGTGCGTGCGTGCGTGCGTGCGTGCGTGCGTGCGTGCGTGCGTGCGCGCGCGTTCGTGCGTGCGTGCTTGCGTGCGTGCGTGCGCGCGCGTGTGCGTGTGCGTGCGCGCGCGCATACATGCATGCGTGAGTACATGCCAGTGCGTGCGAGCCTAAAGGCTGATTCACAATTACGGTCTTCCCATCGGTCTCGGTCTCGGTCTCCGTCTTCCCATGCTAAACAGCCAAGACCGATGCGAAGACCGAGACCGAGACCGAGACCGACGATGTTGGGAACTTTGAACATTTGCTCCGGTCTTCATCGGTCTTCAGCGGTCTCGTGTTGAACGCGCGCGCTACCGTAGTCACGCTTTACTATAGCCGTGACCCTCAAAGAATTTGTCGGTATTCGCATAAGGGTAAAGCGACTAGGAAATTTGCCGAAATTGAAAACAAGGAAGAGTTTAAGATTTAGTTTATTCAACACGTGTAGGCGGCCCGTCTCCTTGGATAATTGACAACCGCTCTAATACCAAAAATCAAAAAAAAAACGGCGGCGGCATGGCAGCACGTCTCTAAAGACACGGCGGCGGGAAAATCTGCGCCGCCATTACATAGTGGACGGCCCGACGGCAGTGTCCTACACTTTCTGTAAGCGTCGGCAAAAGCGGCAGCGTCAGCGAAAGCGTCGGCAGCAGCGGCCACAGTGTCGACGGCGGCGCTGACGACAGCTCCTGTAGCGGCGTCCGCGCCCGTGGCGGCGGCCAGAAGCGCTGGGGGCGGTCTGCGTCTGCCGCACAATGTCTGTCTGTCTGTCTGGTGATAGTGCGTTCTCGTCGGCAACTGCGTGTGCTTTTTTTTGCTTCTAGGGAAGTCGCATAAAAAAATGAAACAGGTCGAAAACAAGGGCCACAGTACGCTCCTAAATACGCTGAAAGGCGCGCATTCGACCGAAGATCATTGAAAGACCGGAGGCAACGCGTTGTCAGTTTTGCATGGGTCAAAAAAACCGAGACCGAGACCGAGACCGATGCGAAGACCGAGACCGAGACCGAGACCGATGGGAAGACCGTTAATTATGAATCAGCCTTAAGCCTAAGCCTAAGCCTAACTAAGCCTAAAGCCTAACTACGCCTTAGCCTTAGCCTAGCCTAAGCAAAGCCCGATCCAGATCAAACAATATCATTTCAGTGTGCACCTACGCCGTTGTCTCCCCCCAAAGAGGGTCTGCCGCAGCTGCCGCCGCCGCACATGAGCTCCCAGTCAACTTTCCGCTGTACACTCACTCGTGAAGAGATCTCCCATCCCCACAATATATGCGCCACTGCGAACACCGATCAAATAACGCGCTGACCAAATCACTTCACTTTGAACTCTTTGATCAAAATTCACAAGCTCTCCAAGCTCTCATCGAGCACGTTGAAGCGCCTCCGCTGCTGCCTGAGGGCGTGCTGCTTGTCGGTGACCCGCCGGTAGCAGCGGATGCAGGGATAGACGCAGAAAAGAACCACCAAAATAACGCCGATAGCGGAGAACCTGAAGATTGGGGCAGCGGCATGGCCTAGTGGCAAAAAACCGGCCTCTTGCGCGCAAGGTCCTGGGTTCGATTCTTGATGGCGCCACTAGATCGAGGACTTCCCTTTCCATGGATTTTCTCGTGCCATCGCTGCCCTAGATTACAGATGGCGTTCTTCCGAAAGTCTTCCGCTAATTATACGGCTGTAGACGGAAGGCGTCATGGAGATGGGTAGGCTACATGGGCCATTGACAGGCCTCCTAGCGTCGTCCCAAATCCAACAACAACAACCTGAAGATTGACTCAGAAAAAGCTCTTAATTCGAGATTTACTGTAGCAAGAACAGGCGGTTGCTACGCGAATGTTACGCGAAGGCTTTAAATCGCACTTAATCGATTAAGGCGATTAATCGAGATGCGTGGGTCGATACTAATCGATTTGTGTTTTTGAATATCGATTAACACAGACGTTGAAATTATAACGCTCACCTACATTAAGGGTACCCCTGGAGCAGGAATAAAAGTAATGAATAAAAGTACCTCATACCGTGTTCCATACGTATCCATGTTGCATAAGAAAAACGTAGTAGTGCCGTATTGTGAGTGTTTCAGCGAGCCTTATTGTACGAGAAACGGAAAGGGGAAGCTCACTTACTTAGCCACCTCAGTCAAACTTCGACCTACCCTAGACCGAAAAAAACGTCTTTTTTGGTGTGTTTTGACCAAGAAGGTGCACACAGTATGAAGCATACCCTGTGAATTAGGGACTCACTTTTTTGCGGGAGCGGGGCTAATGAGGCTATGTCAGTAAGGGTATAGCTTAATGGTGGCGGCGGGGGGGAGTGTTTTCGATGATGAGACAAGCCTGTTTGCGCAACTACACTGTACACACTATACGCACATCTCTTACAGCTTGGTTGAGGACTCCAACTCAAAGGTCAAAGCGAAACGCGATGTTGCAATTTCATCCTAGTACCGTAAATCCTCCAATACAACCCCCCCTCCAATAGTGCCCCCGGGTATGGCAAGGTTGAAATAATAGAGCCCCCCCTCCAATAGTGCCCCCGGGGGTAAGGGGTATGTTGTGCCATGTGCCTTTTATGGGCAAAAATATAGTGGTAGGTACATTTATATCGTGTATACACACTACTACTAATCAATAATAGTACGTTTCAGCAACTATTAACGGTAAATCAACCATTAAATGTGGCAAAAGTGATCAAAATCACCGAAAAATCGGCAATTTTGACAGCGAAACTAGCATTACCATTCAAAATTTTTAGGTTGAAATAATAGAAGCCCCCCTCCAATAGTGCCCCCCCCTCTAATAGTGCCCCCGGGTAAGGAGAGGTTGAAAAAATAGTGCCCCGGGGGCACTATTGGAGGATTTACGGTATTCAGTTTGAATTTGCCTTTTTGGCACGCACGCACGCACGCACGCGCGCAGACACGAACGCACGCGTAGGCACGCACCCACGCTCGGTGTAGTGTAGTGATTTTGCAATAACTAATCAAGTGTTCCTGTAACCACTTTTTTATCACTTTCATGACCTTGTTGACAACGGTTTTCTGTTAAAAAACTGCTATGAGAATTGGTACGCGGGCTCAAGCTATATTTCTACTCGTCTATCCACCCGAGCCTCTGTTATGACACTATAGCAGGATTCGTTACTGAGCTATTCCGTCCTATCGGACTCACACGATCGCCGACACGCTTCTCCATGGCTCTGGCAGGAACTTCAGATGGTAGACCGAGTTGTGCATGTGGACGTCCCCTGTTGTTGACATTCTTCTATCTTTCGGGTCGTTTCTGGGCAGGGTCCTCTCTCTTCTTTTCTCGTTTGTTTTTTGCAGCGTGGCGTGGGTATTTCTCTTCGTTCGTTCGTCGCCGACCGACCCGATCTCGAACTGACAGCCTCCCACTTTCGTCTCGACACCTGCTGAATTGGCCGTTATTTATTACAGCGAGAATACACTAAGAGGGCAAATCGCTGCGGGACGGACGGGGGGGAGGGGCGGGTGCGCGCCGTCGAGAGTGACACTAGGCCTTATCTTCTCTCGCCGGCTCGGCAGAGCACTGCGCAATGTGCGTTAAGTGTGTACAGAAACATAACTAGACACATAGTTCGTGCGTTCGCGTGTACGTGCGTGCGTCGGGGCAGGTGCGTGCGCAGCTGACGAGCTAAGCTACGGACGGAGGCTGTCTGCTAGCGGCTGAGCAAACACCCAAGCCCGTGACGTGACGTATGTATATGGAGAGTGGGAAATGAGGTGCGCAAAGACGGATGCGGTGGCAAAAACTGGACCGATCACAATAGTCCCTTTGTGCGTCCTTTTCACAACAGGAACGCAATGTTCGGACAGACTGACACAGACATCGCCAGCGCTAGCTGTGGCGTTGCCAGGATTTGGTTTTGGGAGGGGCAAAATGAATACTGTTCGAGTGGGGCACTCAAACATGATCTTCGGGCAATTTGGGTTAAATTGGGGGTGACCGAAAATTTTGGGAGGGGCAAAAGTCCCTATGGCCCTCCCCTGGCTACGCCACTGAAGGTAGAGTGAATCGCTGGTACTGTTCGTACATTTTGTACCTGACTGAACACGCTCATGACTAGGATAAGGACATGCTGCGGTTTTGGTCAAGTACCGTAAGATATCAATTAAGCTGGTAGCTTTTCCAACTCCACCAACCTTGTCTTCTGGGACGGACAGCCAGGCACCAAACACCGTAGTGAAATCGCTGACATATAGCTTCTGACGAGGTATGTATGCATCCCTTTCTATCACTACGTGTATATGCAATGGTGTGCAGCTAGGCACTTTCCATAAGTAGTTGCCCCGATTCGATTGTTCACGGTATGCACTGCTAGGTACATACTTGCACACAAAAAAAGGTGAACATTGCGCTGCCACTCCGTTTTAGAGCATCGTCCCAGACAAGAACCCGTTCTGGCTGACCTTTATGCGCAACAAAATGTTGCAATTTCACCCTAGTGTCGATTGATGAAGTGGCGTTTTTACTCTGACGCGTGCACGCGCACACGCACGCACGCACCCACGCACGCACGCACGCACGCACGCTTGGTTTAAAATGGTAGAAACTACAAATTTGGCAAAAACCCATGTCTGTGTAAGCGTAATGAGCATTATCGTGAGGAATGACAGCAAGTAATACGCAATACTTTCCGGAAAACTGCAATACACCTCACTGCTCCATCACCGATGTGTCATTATCATACCTACATTCTTTCCAAGCGACATCTTATCAGTGCAAATCCTTTCTGGAAAATTCTCAGTTGTCCCAGACGTGACAGTAGCTCTTTGGGGCCATGTTGCTGCCTATGGGGCACTGGAAGGCGCTGGCAAATTCCGGGATATTCTGATAGGCTTCGTCCGTTCGCAGTCCATTGACGCGCTCAGTAAAGGTCGGACCGCACCAGCGGATTGCGCGACCAAAGTAGAAAAGCTGATCCGCTGTGAAATGGGCCAATGGACCACCCATGCGTTTCCGCTGAGAGAGCGAAGTATGCAGAAGTTGGCCTTTGAATAACCACTGTTAAGGTGCGATGTCTGTAAGAATCAAACATGCTGCGGCCACGGCCAAAAATCGACCTTGTCCGATTTTGCTCAAACTTGGGCAGTGTATACCTAAACATGTTCTGTGTCAGTGGTGCAAGCGGCACCCCGCTACAAAATTCGCTGCTCGAGTTATGGGCTCTTGAATCTAGCCGATTTTGACAAAAATCGCGTTCTGAACTTTTGGGTGGCGCTGTCGACTTGAAGACTTTTGGATACAACTTTAAACGTCAACATATGCAAAATTGTGCGTACAATCCATTTTTGGCCTTTAAAACGCGATCCGACGTTTTTCGGTACTTGAAGCGCCGTTAAAACCGTTTTTTGCGATATTTCAAAAACCGGTTTTTTGACTAGCATTCACCCAAGAATTTTTAGCATCAAAATTTTTTTGATTGGGGTGAAAGCCCTTCTGAAGAGCTCTCAATTGACGCAAAAAATTAAAAAAATCGCGTAATCCAAATGATGTGAAAAGTGCGAAAAACCGATTTGTGGAATATACACTGTACATGGTTTTTTGACCCGCATTCTCGTATACGCGACTAGCAGCAAGATCGCGCCTACTGACGTGAAAGCCCTTCTAGAGACCTTTAAATCGGCGCCAAAGACTTGGAAACTGGTTGATATGATCCATTGCAAAACTAGCGAAAATCCGATTTTTGGAAAATGCTGTGTTGACGGATTTTTGACTAGCATGCACCCAAGAATTTTTAGCATCAAATTTTTTTTGATTGGGATGAAAGCCCTTCTGAAGAGCTCTAAATTGACGCAAAAAAATTAAAAATCGCGTAATCCAAATGATGTGAAAAGTGCGAAAAACCGATTCGCGGAATATACAGTGTTGGTTTGATCCCACACATTGTCAAAGCACTGCACGTCGATTGCGCCAAAAGCAATGGTTTCAAAAACAGTCAGGGTCACACAATTACTCAAAATATCTAGCAATGGCACTAGCAATAGCCGTGGCACTGCCGTTGGCTCTGGCTCTTGGGCACTGGCACTGGTGTTGGCTCTCGTGTGTTCCCTGGCATTGGCTGCTTCTTCTCGCTTCCTGGAGGCTACGTCTTCTTATTTGTAGCTTGTTGACATTGTAGCTTGTTGACTGGATTGTCATCCTCCGTTGTCGCGATTCCAGAGGATGTGACAGGTGGCGAATCCTGCCTGCTGACGCTCCAAATGTTAGGCCTGGACCAAACAGGTTCAACCTTTTTGGCGTATTTTCTAACACAAATACCAGACCAGACAATAGATGCACAAGAGGTCAATGGTTCACAAGAATGTAGGGCATGTAGTGTAGCCATAACAGTGCCTACTGAAACTGCTACTGTTTAGCTGCTGCAAAACGTACTATGCCTGCAACTGTATCAAGAACTACAACTGTACCTACAACAGTGCAGTACATGTATTCGATACTACTTTGTATCATTGTACAATAGAGTTTACTGTTAGAAGAACTGTTATACTGTTAGTATTTACTGTAGAAAGAAAGTACTGATCTTCACTGCCATGAAATAGGTTCCAGGTAAAGTCAGCGAGCGATTTTGTATAAAGCAATCCGTTCTTGCAAATTCAACGAATTCGCAAGTTTCTTTCTGGTTGTGCTGCATTGGGCAGTCAGTGTTGATTTTATTCAGCAACAAAGATGTTGCCATTCCAAATGAGACTGAACCAATGAGAAATAACATTGCAGGTTTCGTGCTTAGTTCCATTACGCATACAAAGGCTGCAGTGCTGCTGCTATAGCCTGGAATAGCAACTGCTCGATCCCGCTACAACAACAACTGTTCTGCTGTTCTGCAACAACTGCTGCACTGCACGTAGCTACTGCCGTGTGCAATGAAATAGAAAATGAAGGGAAGGTAACTGAGGAAGACTTCTTCGTGCTGCAGTTCAGATGCCCAGACAAATGATGCACATAGGGTCATTTATATGTAGCTTTGCTTACAAGCAAACTTGGTGGCGCCAAAGCAAACGCAGTTCATGGGTGTATGGGTGGGTTGGATGCAAGCCGCCCATCCAAAAATTGGCTGCCTGCCTCGCTCCGGCCTCCAGCTAAGTTCTTCAGCACCCTCCCCCCTTCGAGACCCAAAACCTGCTTATATGTGCTATGCATACCTATACACTGTATGCAGTGACAAAAATGCGTTTGGCAGCACAAAAATGCTCGCTTTTCACATCATTTGGATTACGCGATTTTTTAATTTTTTGCGTCAATAGAGCTCTTCAGAAGGGCTTTCATCCCAATCAAAAAAAATTTGATGCTAAAAATTCTTGGGTGAATGCTAGTCAAAAATCCGTCAACACAGCATTTTCCCAAAATCGGATTTTCACTAGTTTTGCAATGGATCATATCAACCAGTTTCCAAGTCTTTGGCGCCGATTTAAAGGTC
Organism: Paralinhomoeus sp. GSCO2_6; assembly: GCA_030248085.1. Taxonomy (NCBI): domain Eukaryota; kingdom Metazoa; phylum Nematoda; class Chromadorea; order Monhysterida; family Linhomoeidae; genus Paralinhomoeus; species Paralinhomoeus sp. GSCO2_6. The sequence continues at coordinate 69,542 of JASAMY010001559.1, forward strand.
TCTAGAAGGGCTTTCACGTCAGTAGCCGCGATCTTGCTGCTAGTCGCGTATACGAGAATGCGGGTCAAAAAACCATGTACAGTGTATATTCCACAAATCGGTTTTTCGCACTTTTTCACATCATTTGGATTATTTAATTTAATGTTTATTTTTTTTATATTTAATTTTTAATTTTTTGCGTCAATTGAGAGCTCTTCAGAAGGGCTTTCACCCCAATCAAAAAAATTTTGATGCTAAAAATTCTTGGGTGAATGCTAGTCAAAAAACCGGTTTTTGAAATATCGCAAAAATCGGTTTTAACGGCGCTTCAAGCACCGAAAAACGTCGGATCGCGTTTTAAGGGCCAAAAATGGATTGTGCTCACAATTTTGCATATGTTGACGTTTAAAGTTGTATCCAAAAGTCTTCAAGTCGACAGCGTCACCCAAAAGTTCAGAACGCGATTTTTGTCAAAATCGGCCAGATTCAAGAGCCCATAACTTGAGCAGCGAATTTTGTAGTGGGGTGCCGCCTGCACCACCGACACAGAACATGTTTAGGTATACACTGCCCAAGTTTGAGCAAAATCGGACAAGGTCGATTTTTGGCCGTGGCCACTGCCTTCTTGAAAAGCTTGATTCTTACAGACATCGCGTCTTAAAAAGGTGCCCCATGTGTGTGGTGTTATATTATATTAAGGAAAAATGTGCAGCCGGCAGCAAAAAAAAGGAGAGATCATACTTCCCTAGACAAGATCTAACCGGAAAAAATAGAAAAGAGCAATGCATTGAAGTCGATTTGAAAAACGAGTACAAGAGCATTGCAGTGGAATCCCTCAAAACAACATACAACGGCAAGGGGATCACCTACCTCTCCTTTCGTTCTCGCGTCTCCGCCACCACGCATGTCGCCGCGCATAGCACACACACACAGAACACACAGACGGCACGCACGCACGCGCCCACCCACGCACGCACGCACACAGACACACACACACACCCCCCCCCCCACACCCACGCACGCCACCGACCCCAGAGCCTACGACTGGTATTCTCTCACTCTCACCACACCCACTACCGTCCCGACAAACTTACATAACTCGACCGCAAAACATGGAAGACAAGTACGAAAAACCAAACTACCTTTCCTCTTTTGTTTCTGCACCCTCTCACGCTCTGCAGCTCAGCATCTGCTTAATCTTTTTTTTATGCTTTTTTTGAGCAGTTTTACCACCCCACGCATCCTTCTCCTTTTCTTTTCAATGACAACATAACCTCCTCATGATTGAATCACTCTCCCATACCATACCTACCTAATAATGAATGACTCTCCCAGCTTCCTGACGCACGCACCGCACAGCCTAGGCAGTGCATTGCCTCACTACACCCGCGCCCGCCACGCACCCACCGCGCAATGATAAAGCAATCACAATGCATTTACATAGCACTCACCCTAGATCTCAACGCCTACGCAGCGCTGTGCTTTGCTTTTTCTTTGCTTGTCGAGGCTACCCCCCCACAGTCGAGTGCCCTCCAGCTCCCACCCCCCCCCCACGCACCCGCGCAGCGCGGCGGGCCCGGCCCCCGGGCCGCTGCATATCCACCCCCATTTCTCGCTCCTCTCATCCCAGCGACACATACCATCCCATCACTTCTCCCTCCCCCGTTCTCCCCTGCGCGTGCGTACGTGCGTGCGTGCTACGTGGGTGCGCGCGTGCGGAACACACGGCGTGCACCACTGCTCATGCGTGCGTGCGTGCGTGCATGCGTGCGTGCGTGCGCGCGTGCCCGCCACCGCCCGCGCGCGTCGCTCCGCGCGTACGTGCGCGCGCTACGTGCGTCGTGCGTGCGTGCGTGCGTGCGTGTGCGTGTTGCTACGTGCGTGCGCGCGTGCGTGCGCTCTCTCTCGTGCGTGCGTGCCCCCCTTGCACTCCCATGCATGCGTGCGTGCGTGCACGTGTGTGCATGCGTGCACGTGCATGCGTGCGTGCGAGCGTGCGAGCGCGTGTGTGCGTGCGCGCGTGCGCGCGCGCGTGCGTGCGTGCGTGCGTGCGAGCGTGCGAGCGCGTGTGTGCGTGCGCGCGTGCGCGCGTGCGCGCGTGCGTGCGTGCGTGCACGGGTGTGTGCGTGCATGAACGTGCGTGCGTGCACTCCCGTGCGTGGACTTCGTGCGTGCGTACGTGCGTGCGTGCGAGGGTGCATGCACGTGCGTGTGTGTGCTTGCATGTGTGTGTACTCCCGTGCGTGCGTGCATGCGTGTGTGCCTGCACACGTGCACGTGCGTGCGTGCGTTCGTGCGTGCGTGCACGTGCATGCTTGCGTGCGTGTGTGCGTGCATGTGTGCGTGCCTGCCTGCACACATTCTGGAAGTTTCCAAAGTAGGCAAGCTACAATGTACAGTACAATGTACAATGTACCACAACTACAGTACGCATTTGCATAATCGTGCACAAGCACGTGCAAACGACTCGCGATGTCGAGGCGAGTCATTTGATATGCAATTCATCCATGTGCAATTTGGATGGTAGTGTTAATCTGTGCTGCAACATTTGAAAATGCGCCGTAACTACGGTATGAATTTGCATATCAAAAATCGACCATGCCCATGACCATCTCGGGATCGCGAGGATTCGATCGAGCCATGCGCGTCCACGTACGTCAAGCGGTTCGCGAGTTTACTCAAAACATACATACAAACATACATACACACACACACGTACGCAAGGCGCATTTGTAAGTAGATACAGCTTAGCAACAGTTGTCTTGCCAGAATGGGCCACAGTCTGAATGAACTTGGCCTTACACCATTGTATCAATGGTTTATGGCTTCATGCAGTGTAAGGGTTGTCCAAATAAAACAAAAACAAACAAACCATGAAGTGGATCGCGCTAAAAATGCCGAATATGTGACAGGTAAATCGATGGTTCATACCCATTGTACGTTGTACAGTCTTTTTAAAGGGGATTCCACTGCAATGCTCTTATACAATCGTTTTTCAAAATGGACTTGAGTGCAACACTCATATATAATCGTTTTTCAAAATGGACTTCAATGCATTGCTCTTTTACTATTTTTTTGTCAGGTTGAACTCTAGTCTAGGGAAATCACATAGTCTCCATTCCTTGCAGCTGGCTGCAAATTTTTCCTTAATACAGAGATATAGCAGCCAACCAGCACCCATTGTACCAAAAAACTATAAAAAAGCAGCAGGTGCATGCGTGCGTGCGTGTGTGCGTGCGTCTGTGTGTGTGTGTGTGTGCGTGCGTGCGTGTACTAAAGGCAGGGCAGCTTAAAGCGTGTATTTTAGCTTATAGCCCAAAGAGCATACATGTAACTGGGGGGGGGGCTGCCACCTGCCACCTGCCACTTGCCAGGCTGCCTGGCTGTGGTGTGCTGGTGCGTATGTGCGTCAGACTCTGTCGTTCGCTTTCTAGAGATCGTACATAATGCCAGTCTGGAAACCCTAGGGTATCCAAGGGGCGGGGCGCGTCTCCTTCCCCACAAAGGTGGGCAGAACGGTGAATTGCGTGGACGTTAGTTATGATCGTTAGATGGTCGTTGGATCGGTCGTTTAGGATAGGTCGTTAGATGCAGTTAGTTGCTGCTCTGTTTAATGCAATATATAGATGATTAATGCGCATGCTGCAATTCAAACAATTGCTAGCTGGTCGTTCGCAGCATCTGTTGCATATTTTTGTAAATTGCCCAAATTTACGCCCAACTCTGCCTGTGTGTGTGTGTGGTGACGTCGACTTGTCCCACTTGTCCACGCCGCCCGCAGAGACTGCGAGGCTCGTCAGCAGACACATCACCAACCATCGCGCTTCTCCCATGACAGCAGCAGCAGCACACGGAGAGAACTTCCACTCGGCTTAGTAAGCAATGGCAGTGTGTGGCAACAAATGGGCGGGAAATGGCAAACAAGGCAAGCTGCTGCTTAATGACATTCAAACGCCCGCTTTTGTAGCGCCCTGCTAATGAAACGTAGCAGGATGCTTTGTTTGTGCGTGGGTGTGACTGCACTCCGTATGCCTTCGGCTATCCCCGCCTACCACACGTGTGCTGACGCGGTTTCATCGGCGCACAGGCGCAGTCTGGATGGCGCACAAGGGACGATGGTCGCACCATACATGTAACTGGGGGAAGGGGGGGTTGGGGGGTACCCACCCCCAGGTCAAAATTTACCCCTCCCCAACCCTCCCCCCAGAATTTGTCGAAAGTTTTCCAACTTGTCTACAACTGTAAAAAGTAGTGTATTTCATCTTTTCAGTTTTTTTTTACCATAAAACAGCTAAATAACGCTATTTATAGCCTATTTTAGCCTATTTTTGACCCAAAAGTGCCTATTTAGACACTATTTAGGTACACTTACACATTTAGGTACCCTCTGACACCCCCCTCCCTCTTCAAATCTGCTTACCCCCCCCCCCCCCACCCCAGAATGGTCTCCGACCCCCCACCCCCCACTTCAAAGCCCGGTTACATGTATGGGTGGCACGTGTCTGGCATCGCCCCAGGACGTCGCAGTGATGGCAGCTGCGTCCGCGTCCACTGTGTCGCGCCGAGTTGGAGTCCGCTTGACCCCCTCTTCCTTCAGTATACACTGCTTCAGTGTGCTGTGGGTGGCGTTTCAATCGATGTGTCGAATCAATGGAAATTATTAGTGAAAACAATTGCGCAAACTCCAGCATATGCTGCGTGCGCGCGAACGGAATCGGTCTGGTAGACAGGACTTGAACTCAAAAGCAGCCGACTTCCATGCTTGAAAGGGGCTTGGGCAGCTTGGTGGGCAGCAGCTCCCAGGTGTTGAATCTGTTCAGGCGCTCGATCGAGTCCAAGTCTTTCCCGCCGTCATGGCCTCCCAGCGCATAGATGCTCCCACCGCAGCTGACGAGGCCGAAGGCCTGCCTGAAGTGGTTTGAATAATGCACATTTGTGCGCATACAGAAATTTATCGTCCATATATGAACTCGCCGCGCTAAAAAAGAAATGCGATTATTTTTAAAGAAAGTACCCTTTAGTATTGTCCATAAAAACCACAAAGTGTCCTCTTTTGAAGCGACACCAAGGGGAATTAAGGAAAAATTTGCAGGCAGCTACAAAAAAGAGGAATATGTGAATTTCATAGACCGAAGTTTAGCTTGAAAAGAAACAATGGTATTTGCGCATTGCTGAAGTCCATTTTGAAAAAAGACTGTGCATTGCTGTGGTGCCCACTTTGAAAAACGATTGTATAACAGCATTGCAGTTGACGTAGAGACAGACCACTTTGAAAAACGATGTATAAGAGCATACAATGGTATGAACAATCAATTTGCTTATCACATATTCGGCGATCAAGCGAATCGAATACTTTTTATTCTACCACATTTCGAATTACGATACCTACAAATTGTTATATTCTGCAAGCATATGTGCAGTCGGGAATCGGGATAGCTTGTATGAGTGTATATGTTGTATGTACCTATTTATGAATTTTGTGGTTGTAGTTGTAGTTGTTGTATGTATGAATTTTGTATGAATGTGGTAGACAGCATTTTCATTTACCTGTCTATTGAGAATCCGTAATTAGCAGCACAGCATTGAAATACATATACATACACACACCACACCAAGAATACAGTTGCGCTTATGACTTTCAGTTGTACGTGCAATGTGGGTAGTGCAGTGGTGTGTGTCACTTTTAGCTGGGCAACAGTGATGTCGCTAGAATCGGTGTTGTCTTCCAGGTTCTCAATCGCGACTGGCGTTCTCAGGAGCGGCGTTCCAAAAAAGTGGCAAAAAACACGAAAAAAGAAAAAAAAGCCGCGTTTCCACAACCTTTTCAGAGGTATTGACCCTTAACAGTCAAACAAGGACACGCGTTATGGCGCGTTCGATGCCCCAGAAGGAGGCCGTTTATTTGAGCCATAACGCGCCGAAATCCGTTCTCGGCAATCAAAAGTTACAGGCAATCAAAAATCCGACATGGAGAAGTCGACAGTCGACACATATTAGGGTTGTACGCTGGCGCGTACACCCTGATTACTTGCTACTCCACACCTGGGTTGTTTGAGCGACGACGTTGTGCGCCACTGGTTGTTGGTGATATCGTAGATCCAACAGTCGGAACTTAGATCGCCACCTCTTGATCCGCCACAGAAGAGGATTCCATACACGCCGCCCCAGCCCCAGCCAATGTCGACCGTTAGGGCACGGCCGTGACTGCTGGACAAACAAGAACAACTCAGCGCCACGTTGCATATAGAGGGCGTACGCACGTTGGCTTTGGCAGCGGTTTCACCGCCTGCCACTTGCCGGTGCGCACGTTGAGGCGGTTGACCGTCGCCTTCTCATTGTCTTTGCGGATGCCGCCAATGGCGTAGAGCTGGCCATCGTAGTAGGCTACAGGTCGTTTCCCCCTACCAGTTCCCCCCTGGACGTTTCCCTCCCCCCCTGCCGTTTCCCCCCCGGTTGTTTTCCCCACCCCCAGCAACTATATTTTTATTAATGTTTCTATTGTGCTCAACAATTTTTTTTGAGGGCGGTATGCATTAGTGACACCAATGACAGGGAACGCTTACCGTCGCCGCGCTCTAAAGAAAAAAAAAGGACTGAGAGTGTGGGACCGTAGGTATGTTCAATGCGTTGTCCTCGGCATTCGCCATGTTGTACCCCTACACGTCCTGGCCGCCGTTTGGGAAGGACTGATAGCGGAGCTGCTGTCGTCCACTCTTTCTGAGCGACTGGTGGTGACATGTACTTTGTTTGTTTGTTTGTGTGTGGGTCGCTTCTATGATCGCGAGGGCCTCTCTCACAATCGCGCCTCTCTCGCCTCACAATCGACCGCTGCTAGTGAGAGATGAGGACCCAGTCAGCCCGATCCTGGAGGGCTGGCTCCCATAACGGGCCGGAATTGTCACTGCCGCCGGGTTGGTTCCGCTGGCCGGCAGCTCAAGGGACGCCCAGGACATACAGCTCCCAGAGGAGACCAACCTGCTGTCCAGACGGCTCCGACCATGTCCCAGCACGCAAATGACGTCATTCGGTCTGAGGCATGCATAGTGGCCACGAGGGCCGCCACAGACACAGAAGAAGAACGCCACATCTATATTACTAAAGCACAATGTCTGTCTGTCTGTCTGTCTGTGTGCAACGCAGCGCAGAGAGTTGCGCTGGATGGATTGAGCTGAAATTTTGTATGAACCTGCCGTGGGAAACTTCACCGTCATTTAAGGGCCGGATTTGCGATAGCTACCGTACTCCGTTAGTTATGCAAATTTCGCATACGTGTTTGATCGAATTTGAGAATTCAGTGTCAATTCTGCTTGGGATATATGTAATCGACCGTGCTGATCACGAATATCACATCCGTTTTCCGGTGCGATACCGTAATCGCGAGATACGACGCATTGAATATGCAAATTGTGTTTGATCGAATTTGAGAATTTAGTGTCAAATCTGCTTGGGATATATGTAATCGACCGTGGTGGTCACGAATGTGGCATTCGTTTTTCAATCCGCTACAGTAATGACAAGATATGGCATTATCCTTTTTCTACAGTAGTATGACTGTTTGTGGGTTCTGTCTGCAATGCAACGCAGAGTTCTGCTGGATGGATTGAGCTTGAGCTGAAATTTTGTATGAAGCTTGCTTGGCACATTTTACCATCAAGATAAGAGTGGCACTACTGAAGCTATCGTAATCCATGCGTTATGCAAATATAAATAAATTATATGATAATGCAGCACACTTTATGCATTCTTCTGACTTATCAGAAGTGTTTAGAAAGCAGTTCCGTACAGATTAATGGTGTAGTGGTTATGATGTCCATTACTTTTCTGGAGGTCCTGGGATCAAACCTCTGCTATAAAAATACTTGTAACTTTTTTGTTTATAACTTTTTTGTTTTGCACGTGTTTATGCTATAAAAACTTTGAACTTTTATTATTTTTTACTTTGTTTTACAGGTGTTAACGCTATAAAAACTTGTATTACACGCACATGCACGCACGCACGCACGCACATGCACGTACGCGCACGCACGCACGCGCGCGCACGCACGCACGCGCACGCGCACGCACACGCACGCGCACGCACGCGCACGCACATGCACGCACCCACGCACGCACGCGCACTCATGCACGCACGCACGCACGCACGCACGCACGCACGCACGCATGCGCGTGTATGTGTTAGCGTTTTAGTGGTGCATTGTTTTAGTTTTTCTTGGCGTTGAGCACTGATCGTCGACGCATAACGTAATAAACAAAATATTGTGGTGCGTTTTGCCCGGTCCAATGGCCCAATGAACTTGCATTTCCCTGAAAAAGAAAACGGCTAAAAATATTTGATGCGTACGTGTCCGCTGCTGCGTCCGATGAAAACTTTCTTGATTTTAGGCTTTGCTCAGGCTTAGTCCAAACTTTGCTTAGGCTTATGCTTTGGCTTTGGCTTTGATTTGGCTTAGGCTTATGCTTCGCTTAGGCTTAGGCTTAGGCTTCGCTTAGGTTTCGGACGCAGCGGACGCGGACACAACAATTGTGCTTTGCCAAAAAAAGACGACGTAAGAAAGACACAAGCCCAAGTCCGCCGAAAACCGCCCGCCCACGGCGCGCTGGAATGGAATCGGAAACGTCGGACCGCGATGCTAGCTTAGACCAGGTCCAAAGGCCTTGCGCCTGCAGATCAAGGTGCATGAACACATGTGAGCAACCATGCAGATTACAAAAAAGCCACTTATTATTAGCTGACTCTGAAGGGCTGATTAGAACAATTAGCCCACTGCCTATATGGGATTTATGGTGTGTCTGCTCAAGATGGTATAGTGCCTAATTTTTACTATCGAATGTAATGACTGGAGATGTAATGACGCAAGAATAAAGCGTTACAACAAAAAAGGTGAAATGTTTTTCTGTATTGCAGAAGTGCATTGGTTGCATTGGTTGACTTCCTTTGGCTTTTGCTGCAGCACTACAGATTCGTCATTGTTGTTTTTAAACTGAGCATTCACAGCATGTTTTTATGACACATTGTATTGATGATGAGTCACTACTGAGGACATGAAAATATAGATACTGAATCACTTCTGAGCACGTTTTTGATGATGAATGACGAACGACAAAAGAGATGAAAGGTTTCTCAGATATAGCAACAATCTCTGCCTATTCTCGCCCCCAACCCCCCCATTGGTCATTGAGCTACTCGACCTTTGGGGGCCTCTGGGCGATACACTATTGTTGGGCTCTCCCATTCTCTCCAGCTCCCTCCCCCCCCCCCCCTTGCATAGGTTCATGGTCTTCTTTGTGGCGCGTTTTGTGCATGTTTCGGATTGTTCGTGTTGGGTTGCGAGAGCAAAACGTTTTTGAACATACACCATACAAACAGACACACCGAAAAGCCTTTGCTCCCCCCCCCCCCCACCACATAGCATCAACACAGAAAATAAAACAAAACTTCTGCAAACGAGTCTCAGCGCATGTCTCCAATTTACGTCGTGGGTGTGTTGATATGAAATTTATTTAAAACAGAGTGGGTGTTACAAGCAATTCATTAGTATTCATGCAAATGCGTTGGTTGACATGCATTGGCTTTGGTTGACCTGCATTCCAACACTTTGCAGTTTCATCATTGCAGTGCTTCATCATTGTACAAATGAGTATTCTCAGCATTATTTTATTTCATGAGACAAATTGATGTTGAACCACTTTGGAGAACTTTGCAAGCAGGAGTCCTGAGTTGAAGCGGCTAGTATGTTCTATGGCAAGGATGACCAGAGAAAAATCCACTGAAAGGGATAGTTCTCAATAGTGGATCCCTCGAGAATTGAACCCAGGACCTTGCGATCATGAGTCCCAGTCTCTACCACTAGGCCACCGTGCCAACGTGACATGTACGCAACGTCACTCTTGAGACAGTGACACGATATTTTACACGAAAGCATCCGCTAGCATGGAGGATGCAAGTCCAACTGCGGTCACAAAATTCGTCAGCAGGAGATTGATTAATCTCACATTTCGTGCTGTCTGATTTCACTCTTCTGACGAATTGATTGAGTTTAGGTGCAAGCAGCATGAGGACCCCATCGCTTTGTGTATGACAACAACGACGTTTAGCAGCAAGCCTAAGCCTAAGCACCGCTAGCCTGTAGTTAAAAATTTGTTGGCAGGGGGGAATGGACCGGGGGGCACACGGGCGGGGGGACACGTCCGGGGGGGGGGGCAAACGGTAGGGGGGAAACGACCGGTTACGATCGTGGTAGGCCGACGCGACGCCCCACAGTGCCTCGGGCATGGCGGTCGCCTCGCGCCAGCTGCCCTTCTCGAAGGAGTACGCGTAGCACTCCGCTGATTCTCGAGCCTTCCGCCGCAAGCGCAAGGACAATCCTCCGCACGAGTAGAGCTCGTCCCCTATGGAATACGCGTTGGGACGACTTGCACGAACGCTCGCTTCCCTGCACTCTTCAGCCGCTACCCGCGATGACGGCCGACTTGAAGACGTGCGCCTCTGACAGTCGGCGCGCGGTCCGAAATGGAGACGGCGCCTCCGTGAAGTTCTCGCCGTCAAAGAGCAGCGGCGCGTCATGCTCATTCCAGCCACCGACCAATAGCATTCTCCGGCCTTTCTGCGCGCCGGCGTGGTGACTGCGGCTGGGCATCCGCCCCTGTGTCCTGATCTGCTGACTCGCCGTGTTGTACGCTTGAACCAACGTTCCATTGGGAGAGCCACCAAAGATGAAAATCGCTAAAAGATGGCCTCGATTAAAGATGGCGTTTCAAAAACAGCTCGATCCTTACATTCTCCATCATTTTCGCTCAGCGGCCGTATAGGCCTCTGATGATCCCACATGTCCACGCCACCTACAGAGACTGTGAGGCTCGTAAGCAGACAGAATATCACCAAGAAGCGCGCTTCTCCCATGACAGCAGCCGCAGCACACAGAGAGAACTTTGCGATTCGGCTTAGCAAGCAATGGCAGGGTCTGCACGAGCAGTGGGCAACAAATGGGCGGGAATTGGCAAACAAGACAAGCTGCTGCTCCTTAATGGCATTCAAACGCCCGCTTTTGTAGCGCCCTGCTCATGAAACATGGTGGGCGGGACGCTCTGGGTGGAAAGGATATGGATCGCGAGTATATGGTCCCTTCCAAAATCCAATTCATTAGAACCTCACAATAATCCTCCGTCCAACAACTGCCTCCTACATGGCTATTAAATTTTGATATATATATGCAGGGTAAGATATATATATGCAGGGTCAAAAATATGAATAGATCAAATTCAAAATAGAACGAAGTTGGAGCTTGGGACTTGGGTGCAAAGCCGATCTTGTAAGCAGTTGTTGCTCCAACCGGCATCCCACCGAGTCCTTGTGTCCTGAATGACCAACACAGCAGAAAAAACAGAAGACAGAAAATCAGACAAATTAAATTAACTTAATTTATTTTGTCTTAATTTAACTTAATTTAATTTGTCTGATTTTCTGTCTTCTGTTTTTTCTGCTGTGTTGGTCATTCAGGTAGAGTTGGGAAAAATACGTTTTGACTATGGACCGACGTATTTTTTTGAAAAAATACGGTATTTTTTTGAAAAAATACGTATCTTTTGTATTTTTTATGAGTACGTATGTACATGTACCATACATCATTGTAAGTCATCAGCGAAGTGTCCAAAGCTTAGAAATCGGTATATACAGTAGCTCAAATGCTGTAAAACTGCGCAAGCACGCAAGAGGACGTATAGGAGTGTGTGTGTGCGTGCGTACGTGTGTGTGTGTGTGTGTGTGTGTGTGTGTGTGTGTGTGTGTGTGTGTGTGTTAGGTGGGTGAGTGGTAGGCACCTAAGTGGAGTAATGAGCGACCAGGAGATTTAGCATCCAACAAAGTCAGCTAAGAGCGCGACACAGGGCGCGATGCAAAAATTGAGGGCGTGAAGAAGAGATAGAAATTGCAAAAGCTAGCAGAACCAATTGTTGGGTCCACGTCCGCTGCGTCCGAAACCTACCGTAAGCGAGACCTAAGCGTCGTAAGAGTAATGTGATGTAAAAAAATCGTCTTGTGAGAAGTCTACCTACCACACAACTCACATATGCTCTTCAATGTTAGGTACATTTTGATTAACAACAAATGTTTTATTATCTATTGCAGGTTGATTCAACAAAATACAGGTTTACGACTCCGACTTACTACTATAACCTTACGATTACGACTACGACCGTATTTTTTAAAAATAAGATACAGGCAGCGACGTATTTTTTCAAAAAAATACGTGTATTTTTTTGAAAAAATACGTTGAAAAAATACGCGCCCAACTCTACATTCAGGACACAAGGACTCGGTGGGATGCCGGTTGGAGCAACAACTGCCTGCAGACCCTGCCATTGCTTGCTAAGCCGAGTCGCAAAGTTCTCTCTGTGTGCTGCGGCTGCTGTCATGGGGGAAGCGCGATTCTTGGTGATATTATGTCTGCTGACGAGCCTCACAGTCTCTGTGGGTGGCGTGGACATGTGGGATCCACAGAGGCCTATACGGCCGCTGAGCGAAAATGATGGAGAATGTAAGGATCGAGCTGTTTTTGAAACGCCATCTTTAATCGAGGCCATCTTTTAGCGATTTTCATCTTTGGTAGCTCTCCAAATGGAACGTTGGTTCAAGCGTACAACACGGCGAGTCAGCAGATCAGGACACAGGGGCGGATGCCCAGCCGCAGTCACCACGCCGGCGCGCAGAAAGGCCGGAGAATGCTATTGGTCGGTGGCTGGAATGACTACGACGCCCCGCTGCTCTTTGACGGCGAGAACTTCACGGAGGCGACGTCTCCGTTTGGAGCCGCGCGCCGACTGTCGGAGGCGCCCATCTTCAAGTCGGCCGCCATAGCGGGTAGCGGTTGAACAGTGCATCGTTCAAATCGTCCCCCAACGTGTATCCTGTAGGAGACGAGCTCTACTCGTGCGGAGGAATTTCCTTGAGGAAGGCTCGAGAAACAGCTCAGTGCTACGCATACTCCTTCGAGAAGGGCAGCTGGCGCGAGGCGACTGCCATGCCCGAGGCAGGGTACGGCGTCGCATCGGCCTACCACGATGGCCAGCTCTACGCCATTGGCGGCTCCAACGAAGGCAGCAAGAAGGCGACGGTCAACCGCCTCGACCTGCACACCGGCAAGTGGCAGGCGGTCAAACCACTGCCGAAGCCAACGTGCGTATACACCCTCTGTGGGCAAATGGGCGTGAATAGCGTAAACCCTATATTTAGCCCCCTATAATTATACACCCTCCTAAGACCACTTTGAGTTTATAAGCCCTCCCCCCTATAATTACACCCCCTCTCTAAATGGTCCATCGTCTAAAAGGCAAATTTTTCTATGTCTGGGTGTATGTATGGTCGCATATGTGTATGTATGTACATGCATGTGCATGTCAGGCTGTGTGAGAGTGTGTTAGAGTGCACTTGACTACCTATGTGCGCAACATCTTTTTTCGCGTCTGCGCGTCTGTCCAAATGGCGCGTCAGCGCGGCGAGTTCATATACGGACGGTAAAATTCGTAGTGGTCTGTCCGTTCGTCCATTCGTCCGTCCATCTGTTACCGACCGGTTCTCCTTTATGGCTTGACGGATCGGGCCAAAATTTTTTTGAGCATTCTTAGGACCAATTTGGAGATGCACCTTTTTTAGATTTATTCTAAAAAAATTAGAAAAGAAATTTTAAAAAGTTAATATTTCTGTGTCCGCGGGCAACATTTCTGGGTTCTTGAGCAAAATTTCTGGGAAAGCACATGCTTAAGGATAGGGCCCAATTTGGGAGGAAATCTTCTTTTTCTGGGACAAAAATTTATGTGTCCTCAAGCAAAATTTCTGGGAAATCAAATGCTTAAGGATAGGACCCAATCTGGGAGGAATCTGTCTGGGAGCAAAATTTCTGGGCCAATTTTAAAAGTTTTCATTGCGTTATTTTCCGCAAATCTGAAAGGCTATGCTAGTGCGTTCACCAGTGGCGTAGCCAAGGGGGGGGAAGGGGGGAAGCTTCCCCCCCCCGAAATTCTCCGAAGCTAAAATTTTTTAACTTGGTACCCTCTGTTGCAAAAGTGCCAATCTGGGCATTTTTCTCAATTTCAATGCAAATATTGATGAAAACGACACTAAAGAGCCAAATTTTCGCCTGCGGCGCATTGTTTTGCATTAAAAACCGTGAAAGTTCGTTACCCTACTCTAAAAAATTTGCCTGCGGCGCTATTTTTAGCACGGAAATCGACCGTTTTGACAACATTGCTAACGTATTGGTGTTAATGTAGTCAGACAAACGAGCGCAAAGCGTGTAAACAGATTGTATGAGAGAGTGTCTAAAGCTTCCCCAGCCGAAATGGCACAATGTCCAAAAAATTCGACAGGGTCCCCCCTGTTGCAAAATTGAGAATTTGGCCGAAATTGGACTTCCCCCCCCGAAATCAAGCCCTGGCTACGCCACTGGCGTTCACCAGTACGCACGTCGGTCCAGCCAGCCAACCACTCCCCTCAGCTACCACCCTCCACAGAGCCAGGGTGCCATAAGGCAGGGTGGACGCGGACGTGGACGTCCTCCCTCCTCCTGTCTCCTCCATTTGCAATTGCAATACAAACTTTTGGACTTTCTGAAAAAATGCAAGGTGGTGTAGCATTTGGCAATGCAACAACAGTGCATTTTGCAATGCAACAAAGGAGACAATAGCGGGGCGTCGTATCATTGAGGCTTGTGCGGCGATTTCACCGATTCCAAAGGAATCGGCCCTGCTGAAGAATTCCAGGAAGTGCACACCCGTCCAATCTGTGCAGAAGCACAGAAAATTCGAATGAAAGGCAACAAATTCAAATGAAGTGCTTTTTAAAACGAGCTTGTTCCCTTAAAAATCGCCTTCACGCGCATTTCTCACCAAAAGCTCCCCAAACATCGACCCTTCCAGTTTTCCAGTTTATAAGCCCTCCTCCTATAATTATACACCCTCCTCTCCTACGGCTCAAACGAAACAATTAGCCCTTGGGGGGGGGGCTAATTATAGGGTTTACAGTAACTCGTCTTCCTTGTCCAGCTTCTTCGGCCGTGCTCTGAAGGTCGACATTGGCCAAGGCGAGTACGGAATCCTCTTCTGCGGTGGACTCAGGCGTGGTGGCAATAGTAGTGCCGACTGTTGGATATACAATATCCCCAACAACCAGTGGCTCACGATGCCGTCGCTCAAACAACTCAGGTGAGCAAGTAATCCAACTCTGTGTCAATTTCACAGGCGGACACTTCTCAGTTAAACTTTAGGGTAGACTTTAAACCTGCGAAGAGGGTTTGTGTGGAGCAGTAGTGCAATGTCAAAGCCCCTCTTTGACTAGGGCACCTTGAGCACTTGTCTTGCTACCTGTGATGTCTAGGGGGCTTATCTAGAGGACCCTGGTGTCCAGTCAAGCGTCAGGCCTCGCTCGCCTGGGCTGACCTGGCCACCCAGTGGTGCATATTTCTACAGACAGGCTCTCAAACCAAGGGCTCAGTCCCAAACTGATTCCAACCCTGACGGTTGCGGGAGGGGGAGTCTACAGCAAGCTCAAACCCCTTAGAAAACACGCGCAAACCGTCGTCGATGGTGAGGCCTTGTGGCTGCTGAACTTCTGGACGCGAAAGCTGGCCGGCTCTCGTTTTGGCGCCTGCTTCGTCGCTCCTTGATCCCTCCCTGTTAGAGTTGGGCGCGTATTTTTTCAACGTATTTTTTCAAAAAAATACACGTATTTTTTTGAAAAAAAACGTCGCTGCCTGTATCTTATTTTTAAAAAATACGGTCGTAGTCGTAATCGTAAGGTTATAGTAGTAAGTCGGAGTCGTAAACCTGTATTTTGTTGAATCAACCTGCAATAGATAATAAAACATTTGTTGTTAATCAAAATGTACCTAACATTGAAGAGCATATGTGAGTTGTGTGGTAGGTAGACTTCTCACAAGACGATTTTTTTACATCACATTACTCTTACGACGCTTAGGTCTCGCTTACGGTAGGTTTCGGACGCAGCGGACGTGGACCCAACAATTGGTTCTGCTAGCTTTTGCAATTTCTATCTCTTCTTCACGCCCTCAATTTTTTGCATCGCGCCCTGTGTCGCGCTCTTAGCTGACTTTGTTGGATGCTAATTCTCATGGTCGCTCATTACTCCACTTAGGTGCCTACCACTCACCCACCTAACACACACACACACACACACACACACACACACACACACACACACACGTACGCACGCACACACACACTCCTATACGTCCTCTTGCGTGCTTGCGCAGTTTTACAGCATTTGAGCTACTGTATATACCGATTTCTAAGCTTTGGACACTTCGCTGATGACTTACAATGATGTATGGTACATGTACATACGTACTCATAAAAAATACAAAAGATACGTATTTTTTCAAAAAAATACCGTATTTTTTCAAAAAAATACGTCGGTCCATAGTCAAAACGTATTTTTCCCAACTCTACTCCCTGTACTGCACAAAACGAGGCGCACGCACGCACGAGCGAGCGTCGCACACAGTGGCGTCGGTATTCTTTGTCCGATCCACGCTCTCAAGAAGAGAAGCACGATAATTCAGGAGTACGCACCCTACACAGGCCAACAAAAGCCTAGCGCTCACACACACGCTGTCTACACACGCGCTCGACGCGGCACGGAGCACCAGAAAGAGACGACTTTCTAGCTCGACGGACGCGGAGCACCAACAGGCGTGGACTTCTCACCTCAACAGAGAACGGAGCTCCAAGAAAGTGAGGAACGGGCGACGGGGGAAAGTGAGATGGGCGAGGGCCAACGCTGCACATGGCGGACAACGCGTAGCAAATGCTGCATCGATTTGCATACTCACGTTATTCACAGCTGCGAACGCGTAACTCGCGCTATTTGCATACGAGAAAGGAGATAGCTGGTCGTAAGATCGTAGGGGATCGTAGGCAGGTCGGAAGGGCAGGGGCGTAAAAAATCGCGGACATTACATACCCAAACCTGGGTTAAGCTACGCTGAAGGGGTTAAGCTGGCGATGGGCGGGTGGCAAAACACTCCCACACCAGCGTCCCTGTCCTCTGTCTGCTCTGCTCAGCAAGGCGCGTTGAGTCACAACACAACACGGCAAAGCGTGACGGTACTTGGGGAGAGAGGCGGGTGGGTGTGGTGGTGTGCTGTGGTGGGATGAATGGCAGCCAAATGGCATCCCTCCTATACCAGTTGTACCTCCTATACCTACTATGATGTGCACGAATGCAGTATTTGAACCGCTTCAGAAGCCACTTTGGCCTCGTCAGCTGTGGCGGGAGCATCTATGCGCTGGGAGGCCATGGCGAAGAAAAACGCTTGGACTCAATCGAGCGCCTGGGCCCCTTCAATACCTGGGAGCTGCTGCCCACCAAGCTGCCCAAGCCCCTTTCAAGCATGGAAGTCGGCTGCTTTTGAGTTCAAGTCCTGTCTACCAGACCGATTCCATTCGCGCGCACGCAGAATATGCTAGAGTTTGTGCAATTGTTTTCACTAATAATTTCCATTGATTTGACACACTTATTGAAACGCCACCCACAGCACACTGAAGCAGTGTCTACTGAATAAAGAAGGGTTCAAGCGGACTCCAACTCGGCGCGCCACAGTGGACGCGCACGCAGCTGCCATCTCTGCGACGTCCTCGGGCGATGCCAGACACGTGCGACCATCGTACATCCAGACTGCGCGCGCCGATGCAACCGCGTCAGCACACTTGTGCTAGGCGGGGATAACCGAAGGCGAGAAGGCATACGGAGTGCAGTCACACCCACGCACAAACAAAGCATCCTGCTACGTTTCATTGGCAGGGCGCTACAAAAGCGGGCGTTTGAATGTCATTAAGCAGCAGCTTGCCTTGTTTGGGTTACGCTTAAAAAAGACGCGCGTTAAAAAAGACGCAGAAAAACTTGTTAAAAAAGACGCATGTTAAAAAAGACGCGTTAAAAAGGCGCAGCCTGATATTATCGCGTTAAAAAAGACGCACGTTAAAAAAGACGCGACCGTTCTATACCCAATCAGGGTGTACGCGGCAGCGTACAACCCTAATATGTGAGCACTTCCTCAATGCGGTTTGTTGAATTTTCAGTCGCTTATAACTCTTGATTGCCTGAACGGATTGTGGCGAATGATAGCTCAAAAGAACCGCCTTCTAGACCGGAATCGAATGAGCCGTCCCGCGTTTTGGTACTCGAACGCGTTGAGACAAATTGTACAAAAATGTTCCAAAAAAGTGGTGTTTTTTTTTTTCATGTTCTGCACACACTTTTAGGGTCGCCGCTCTGGAACGCTACTGTTGATTGGGACGAAACTTGGCGTGAGCACGTAGTATATGATGGCAATTTTGTGCCCCAAGGTAAATTTATCTAGGTGCTTCGGATCTATAGTTATGGCCGATTTGGTCATTTTTCGAAACATAGTCGTTTTATTTTGGCCAAAACCCGACAAGAGTAAAAGTCGAAAAAAAGCCGAGTAAACCCCCAAATGTTTTTTGATATTCGTGAAAAGCTTTACAAAGAATGTCTGGGGCGCTTGCATGACATTTGAAATTCTCACCACATAATGAGATATTGGCAACCAAAATTTCGGCAAATCCGACCAAAAAAAGTTTGTGACCTATAGGCGCTTCAACCGTTCGTGATACCGCTGTGCTGTAATGACACAAGTTATTCGTCCGGACTTGGAATAGGTTACTTTCGACAAATGGGAGCGCTCCGATGCCCGTGTCTCTGTCAGCCCTCTTCGAAAGGCCATTTTTTAGGTGCTTTGTTCCAAAAGTTTGTTAGCTATAGACGCTTCAACCGTTCGTCGCAGAGCTGTGCTGTAATGATAAAAGTTACTCGTCTGGACCTGTAATAGGTCACTTTCGAGAATGGGAGCGCTCCGATTTCCATGTTTCGCAGCTCGACCCTCTTGGCGCACCCCCATTTTGGGCAAAATTTGGAACTATGATCGTGCATTATTTTTCATTTCCTGAACGAATTCTGGCGCGTGATAGCTCAAAAGAAGCGCATTCAAAGGGGGAATCGATTAAGTTATAACACGCTTCCATACGCTTGTGCATTACCGAGAAGTTTTTGGAGATGGCAGGACCCACTTTACATGACAAGCTTCTTGGTTCGTCGCCCACTCGCGCCTGCATCAATTGGACGGAAACCTCGCAGGTATCTATGCTCCACATCAAAAAATGAAATCGCCGGAGGGACTCTTGTTACATGCCAGCTATGGTTTACTGGGCACATTCTTCTTTTTACCATGTTCCCTTAATCAAGAGGTCGCTGGTTCGAATCCCAGTAACGCCTGCCTGTGCCTTTGCACGTGTCCCCTTGGAAAACCCATCAGCGTTGCTTTACTGCAGTGTCTCCAGTCCATTCCACATTTTTTGTCTCTTTTCTAGGTTCTTTTTCCAGAATTTTGGTATTTTTTTGAGCTAGGAAAAATATTTATGGACGAATGCTTGCTACAGCCCCTGATACATGAAAATGACACATCTGCACACCCGCATGAACGCACGCGCGCGCACGCACGCACGCACGCACGCACGCACGCACGCACGCACGCACGCACGCACGCACGCACGCACGCACGCACGCACGCACGCACGCACGCACGCACGCACGCAGGCACGCACGCACGCACGCACGCACGCACAATGTGTACAGTGGTACACGCTTTTCATAAGCTTTATGGTGCAACACTGAGCATGCGTCCGTTCTGGTCTGCTGCTGTGGGTTTGTATGTGTGTGTGTGCGTGAGTTTTTGATTAATCTTTCTTTTACGAAAAAACACTGTATTAAGGAAAATTTTGCAGGTGGCTGCAAAAAAGGAGAATATGTGACGCTCCTTTAGGCCCAGTTTGAAAAAACGCGGTATTAAAAGTAGCCACTTCATCAGATGATCAACTTCAGTTTGGACAAACCGTGTATAATCGAACCAAGCGCAGCAACACGTCACATATTCGGCGTTTGTTGTGCGAGCCATCGCACACAGCCACAACACTACCACTATCAATCCACCCTCACAAACTCTTTCATCTCTCTGACGATGCGCATTCTCTGACGATTCATTAGGCATCGTATGGATGGACAGGGCACACAGCCAAAGATTCTGCATAAATAATTTCGCTACCCAGCCCATCTTAAATTTTTAATATGTGGCTTGCCCTTACAGTAAGTGATATGCACCATCAATTCACGATCTTGAGTACCAAGTACATTGTATACCCTACATTCAATCTTCGATTCTCGTTCATCTTTGTACCGCTTCTGTTAGCCTGTGCCTATGGACGGACGGAACTGCCATCTGTAGACGTCCAGTCAAGGATAAGGCCCGCTCTCGTCTCTGAGTCCAAGGAATGAAAGGCCTCGGTCCTCATGCAGCCTGGACTGCCTTTCCAGTGATCCAAGCGAGCACAACAAACGCCGAATATGTGACGTGTTGCTGCGCTTGGTTCGATTATACACGGTTTGTCCAAACTGAAGTTGATCATCTGATGAAGTGGCTACTTTTAATACCGCGTTTTTTCAAACTGGGCCTAAAGGAGCGTCACATATTCTCCTTTTTTGCAGCCACCTGCAAAATTTTCCTTAATAACACTTCGGCACACAAGCGCAAACAGAAGCACAGGCAGAATGGGGTGGGACATCGTTGAGAGAACCCACGCGGCAACACGGACGGCAATTGTCACAGTACACTAACACTTAGCACTTACAGCAGTGTCACAAAACCACGGACTCGTAAATAGATAGACGCGCGGACTTGAGCTCAATTAGCATTGGCTTCCATGTCTCCCAGTTCGGCGATGTTGTGGGCCATGTTGCTGGCCTGATGGCGGCAGTAGTGCTGCACTTCGTGATGATGAAGCATGAGGCCTTGAGCGGCGAGCGCCTGTCGCCGCTGCTCGAACGCTTCCTTGGCGAGCCTGATGCGCCGCTCGGCGTCGCCGTAGCGGCGCCGGCCGGCGCAGGTCTGGGAGGGAGGCGGACGTTGTTGCTCAGCTGCTCGGCCGCCGTAGCCGAGAGCAAGTTCTGCTGCTGCGCGCGCAGCAGGAACTCGCCCAGAGGCGGGTGGTGAACGCCCTCGAAGTCCGACCGCAGCTTGCTAAAAAATCCTGAAAGGGGTGCAACAACACTCAGCAATGTACACCGTAAGAATCATATGCACACGACACAGCATAATAAATACATACAAATGCATACATCATACGTGTAGGGTATACATCCGCATTGTACCTTCGGCATGATTGGTGGTTCTTGGACCCGTGTTCGCGAACTGGTTCCAGTCAGCCATCTTTGGCGTCCAGAAGGTCTCAACGTATCTTTGAAAGCGACCGATCGCGCGGTCTAGCCCAGCGTCGTTCTGGGGAGGCGGGTTCTACAACATAAATGTTGCCGACAAACGAGACATGTCGTCAGTAGTTTACAAACAACCTGCAGCAGCTGCTGCACGAACTGCTGCTGTATGTACAATGGCAAATGTACAATGTACAAAGCCGCTGTACGGCAATGTACAAAGCCGCTCACGACTGCGGTGGAGCGGAGTGCGCCCACCCTTCTGCGATCGCCCGAACTGCACCGCACTGCCCGCCATGTAGCGATGTCACCAAAAATAAAAATTTAATTAATTAAATAATTCAAAGTAATATTTTAAGTACATTAAAAAACAAAAATTGTTAAAAAATAATTCTGTCATGCAGATTTTTTTATTAAAAATTAAATAAATAATTATTTGGAATTTTTTAAAAGTTAAAAATTAAATAAATAATTCTCTGCAATATTTTTTTAACAATTTTTTAATCACACGCTTAAAAAATTGATTTTTTAGTAGACTTTTCAAGTAGTCCAGGGCAGGTTTGTCTTTTTCCATTGATTATTGGTGTTTATTTTGTCTACCTCTACCACCATATCATCATTGGCATTTTGTTGCCATCAAATTTATTGTCTTTCCTTTCAGTCTTGTCACACTCAGTGGAGGGTGTGTTCATTTGTAATCACTTCAGTAGGTTTTAGAATGGACTCATCCATTGCAAACATTGGAATGGAGGGAAGTGGCGTTTTCAGCACATGACATATATGACGCTGTACATTGAAATTAGTAACCTGTGTGCTGGATGGTAAGTGTGAGCGAGTGTGTGAGAGTGTGTGCAAAATTGTGCGCGTAAGCAGCCACAAAAACCCTCCATCACAAATCTTAAGTCCCCACCCAACACTCAGCCCCGTCTTACAGCCCAATTGACGCAAAGTTCGCTCGGTAGTTTAATTCAAGGGTCTACTTCATTGAGGCGTGACATGCACGTGTTTGCATTGCCATGCGCGCACCGCATCAGATACTTCTCTTCTCTTCAATGTGTAGGAGTCCACTTTATATGAAGACTTGCTTGCGCTTGAAGAAGGTGTACTGGGGTTCCTCCACCTTACAGTAGATGACCTCCCAGGAGCCCCAAGGTGATGGGCATGGATTTGTTGCATTCTTGCATGCATGCATGATACCACAGAAGTATGTACACGCATCCCAAATGCACACTTTGAAAATACCCAGTTAAAAAATTAGTTAATTAAATAATTTAAATAATTCTTCAGAATTCTTTAACTTTTAAAAATTAAATAAAAAATTATTTCGAATATTTTAATAATTAAAAATTAAATAAAAAATTATTTGGAATTTCTTAATAGTTAAAAATTAAAAAAATAATTCATGAGCAATTTTTGGAGACCTCGCTACCGCCATGGAGCTATGTCACTTATGTCTAACCAAGATGCACGCTACTGAATTGCCCTGGCGGATGGCTGGCAAGCCTGACCTCCAACTCTCAAACACGTTTATGATGCTCTCGAAGATGTCATTTGATCAAAGATTCAGGAAATATTTGCAGGTTGCTGCAAATAAAAGGTGAATCTGTGACTCTCTTTTGTTGGAGCCCAGTTTGAAAAAGAGGGGTATCAATTAAGGCATGCCTCATTTATGTATAGCCATTTATGTATGCACGTATAGAATGTGAGCAGCATGTGGATTGAAAATAGGTACTCATGTATTTTTCGTTGACCAAAGTTGTGCACAACTGATTGTCATGCAAATGATACCAAGCAGGATGACGTATCAGCAAATGGCACAGCATGCAGAGAAACTACAAACAGAAGCCACTGCGGATAATATTTTTGGGTAATGTGTATGTGTGCCTGCCGTATGTACATAGGTACGCATGAATGTGGCATGCTACGGACGTGCATTTCACAAAATGATGTGAGGTGGAGTACTATGGCCAGTCCAGCAGCAGAAGAGAGAGAAGTGCACCGCAACCTAATGGTTTAGCTATTCAGATGACTGTAGGAGAAGCAGTGCCATGCCTGGAAGTCCAGCGGGGAACGCCCTGCTTGGGCCGACTGTGGAGTCGTCGACGTTCACCCACTTGGACTTGCCCGAGTTGACCGTCCTGCACCCAGGCCATGTACGTGTAGTGGCCGCTAAAAGGGCTGTCTCCCCTGTGCTCAACAATAGGCGCCTTTGGCAATATGGCTCCCTTTTTCTGAAAGTAAAAATATTTTGGTGCATCAGAGCGTCTTGACTCTAAGGAATGTAATCTTGTACATCGAAAGGAGATCATCTTTATTATTGATATCAAGTCTCTTCGACCTAACCACACCAAAATACCGACCTAACCACACCAAAATATTGCCATTTCCCGGTTTTGGTATAACGGGGAAAGCATTTTGGTGCGTCCAATATTGTCCAACTGCTGCAGCTAGTCAACATCTGTTTGGGCAATCAACTTTCACATTATAGCGAAGCTCTGTCATGCACTGTTTAAGAGCCTATAGAGCATCAGAACTTGTGGTTGCTGGTAAATTATGTGTGTGTGTGTGCGTGCGTGCGTGCGTGCGCGTGCAGTTGTGCTATATTGCTGCATCGTAGCATAGTGATGTAAAGAATCAAAATGATCGCTATAACTAGGCGGTCAACTTTTGTGTTTTAGCCGAAGTGATGCGACGTACTCACATCAAGTTTCTTGCGAAGCAGCCCATTTGACGGTGTGCGTGCGTGCGTGCACTTCTGCAGCGCCATATTGGTTCGTTGGAGCATAGTGGTGAATCAAAATGATCTACACGTGCAGGCGGTCAACTTTTGTGTTTTAGCCGAAGTGATCCGACCTACCCACATCAAGTTTCTTGTAAAGCAGCCCATTTGACGGTGTGCGTGCGTGCGTGCACTTCTGCAGTGCCATATTGGTTCGTCGGAGCGCAGTGGTGTAAAGAACCAAAATGATCTACACGTGCAGGCGGTCAACTTTTGTGTTTTAGCCGAAGTGATCTGAGCTACCCACATCAAGTTTCTCGTGAAGCAGCCCATTTGACGGTGTGCGTGCGTGCGTGCACTTCTGTAATGCCATATTGGTTCGTCGGAGCGTAGTGGTGTAAAAAACCAAAATGATCTACACGTGCAGGCGGTCAACTTTTGTGTTTTAGCCGAAGTGATCTGAGCTACCCACATCAAGTTTCTTGCGAAGCAGCCCATTTGATGGTGTGCGTGCGTGCGTGCACTTCTGCAGTGCCATATTGGTTTGTCGGAGCGCAGTGGTGTAAAGAACCAAAATGATCTACACGTGCAGGTGGTCAACTTTTGTGTTTTAGCCGAAGTGATCCAAGCTACCCGGTTAGCCCCCAGTTCCTCGGTCCCCAGTTCCTCGGTCCCCAATTCCTCGGTTCCCAGTTCCTCGTTTTCTCAGTTCCTCGATCCCCAATTCCTCGGTCCCCAGTTCCTCGTTCCCCAGTTCCTCTGTGCCCCAATTCCTCGGTTCCCAGTCCCTCGTTTTCTCAGTTGCTCGGTCCCCAGTTCCTCAGTCCCCAATTCCTCGGTCCCCAGTTCCTCGTTGTTCTTCTGTGCCCCAATTCCTCGGTTCCCAGTTCCTCGTTTTCTCAGTTCCTCGGTCCCCAATTCCTCGGTCCCCAGTTCCTCGTTCCCCAGTTCCTCTGTGCCCCAATTCCTCGGTTCCCATCCCAGTTCCTCGTTTTCTCAGTTCCTCGGTCCCCAATTCCTCGGTTCCCCAATTCCTCGGCCACCCATTTCCTCGGCCCTTAGCTTTGTAATCCTGCATTAAACGCGATTGGTGAAGCACGCCACGCACAGCAGCGTGAGTGACTGAGGAACCGATCGGGACTGCCGAGAACAGGCAAGCACGCATGCACGCACAGGCATGCACTCACGGATGGACGGACGCGCACAGGGCAGACCGCACGCAAGCAAGTGCCTACACCAACGCGATGGTACGCGCACATGCACCGGCACACGCTCAAACACAGGCGCAGGGCGCAATCACAGGCGCGCAATGCACGCACGTTTCGGTCTGCGTTTGATTGGCAAAAGAACGCGACACATCATGACAATGTAGGTGTACATGCAGTCCGTTCCATGAGCCACGCTCTCGTGGTGAGCTATGCGCACGGAACAACGTGCAGTCAAGATCCAAATATAATCCATTGTAATTGAGGACATAGGCAGCTGGAGACGGGGCGGGCATATGACGTGCTCTTCAAGGAACATGAATGGCCTGACTGATTGGTAGGAGCGTAATCACTACTGACTGCCAGATCGCCCGCCAGCT
This sequence comes from Paralinhomoeus sp. GSCO2_6, assembly GCA_030248085.1. Taxonomy (NCBI): domain Eukaryota; kingdom Metazoa; phylum Nematoda; class Chromadorea; order Monhysterida; family Linhomoeidae; genus Paralinhomoeus; species Paralinhomoeus sp. GSCO2_6. The sequence goes on from JASAMY010001559.1 coordinate 95,117, forward strand.
GAGAAGACAGCGGCAAAAACTAATGTTGTTTTGGCCCCTCAATTCATTCACTGTTACTTTGATGGGGTTACTGAATGGATTTGCTGCTGGAGTTTTCCCAAAGATTAAAGAACAAGGGTGTGCTGTCACTTTGTCGCAAATCTCTCAAGGCATCGCAAGGTGCTGGAGGAATTGGGAAAACGAAGAATTGAGAACCGAGGAACTGGGGCGCAGAGGAATTGGGGAGCGAGGAACTGAGAAAACGAGGAACTTGGGACCGAGGAATTGGGGCACAGAGGAACTGGGGAACGAGGAACTGGGGACCGAGGAATTGGGGACCGAGGAACTGGGGGTATGCCAAGCTACCCACATCAAGTTTCTTGCGAAGCAGCCCATTTTGACAGTGTGCGTGCGTGCATGCACTTCTGCAGTGCCATATTGGTTCGTTGGAGTATAGTGGTGTAAAGAATCAAAATGATCTACACGTGCAGGCGGTCAACTTTTGTGTTTTAGCCGAAGTGATCCGACCTACCCACATCAAGTTTCTTGTGAAGCAGCCCATTTGACGGTGTGCGTGCGTGCGTGCACTTCTGCAGTGCCATATTGGTTCGTCGGAGCGCAGTGGTGTAAAGAACCAAAATGATCTACACGTGCAGGCAGTCAACTTTTGTGTTTTAGCCGAAGTGATCCGACCTACCCACATCAAGTTTCTTGTGAAGCAGCCCATTTGACGGTGTGCGTGCGTGCGCGCACTTCTGCAGTGCTGAAGAGACTGGCAGCCCTCTGCAGGCCGCCAGTTGGCAGGAGGGAACTGGGGAGGCGACGGGGCGGGTACCTCAACCTCGCACCCCTTCCAACCCCAGGTCAGTCCCAGACTGACGACTCCAACCCTCCTCCACTGCGCTATATACGCTATATTTCCCCATTTTAGCAAACCTCTCAGACCAACGGTTGAAGCGCCTATAGAGGACAAACATTTCTTCCAAAATTTTAATTAGCTAATATCTCATTATCAGTAATCAAGTTTTAGGTTTAGTGGCTTGGCATAGACTTGCCATAAGAAACTGTTCAAGAAAATCAAAAAAAATTGGGGGTTTACTCGGCACTTTTTGGAGTTTTACTCTTGGTGGAAACCACCCGAAAAAGCGGCTATGTCCAAGAAAAATCGCCAAATCGACGATATCTCAAAATCGGGGCTGCCTATCAAGAAATCCTTTGGGCGTCTATTTTCTTTGCAATAGCTGCAGATGCTGTCCAAGTTTCATATCGATACCTTTAGCCATTCACGAGTGGCGCTCCAAAAACCTGGCAGAGAACACGAAAAAAAGCCACAAAATTGGAACATTTTTGGAACTATTGACCCCTTACAGTAAAGCAAGGAAACGCGTTGTGGCGCATTCGATGCCCCAGAAGAAGGCGGACCGATTCAGTTTGCGCGCAAGCACCATTAGTACATGCTGGAGGTTTGCGCAATCGTTTCCACTAATAATCTCCATTGATTTTGACACATCGATTGAAACGCCACCCACAGCACACTGAATATACAGTGGACGCAAAGGATACGATACCTAGCAAGGAGGAGCATATCCCGGAGACGCGAGTGACGTACGCGCGCCTGGAGAGGCTGCTGCAGGAGGCGCTCGGGACCCAGGCCAACTTCGAGCGGTGCTCCAGCAAGACGGTCGGCGACTTGCAAGCACAGCTCGCCAGGTTTTCTTCACTCGTGGTTCTTGTGCAGCTGCCGGAGGGGAGCAGTTGCATGAGGGGGGGGGGTGTAATTAATTTAATGTATTTAATTACATTTATTACATACATTATTTATTACATGAGGTTTTTGTAATTAAAAAATGTGGAATTGTGTATGGTTGTATTTTTATTTAAAAAGTGTTTATCGGAAAGGTGCTTACAAAGGTCCCACTTGAGGATAGCTTTCCCCAAAGGCCTTGCCTTAGTGCTCTGCCACAGTCCTACATCTTGTGTGGAATGTCATCAGTCGATTCAGGATCGTCAAGGTGTCCATCGAGTAGTCGGTGGAGTCGGCCGAGCTGCCCGCTAGCGTCATTCTGAAGACGCCCAGCCAGCAGGCCCAAAAAAGACATGGACGAGGCAATCACCTGACTCAAAAGCGTCAGTGCACTTGTTGCGGTAGGCGTAGGAGGCGAACCTGTGCAGCCACGCGCGCGCACGAACAAAGCATCCTGCCATGTTCCATAAGCACGGTCTTTCTTACAAGAGCGGGCGTTTGAATGCTATTAAGCGGCAGCTTGCCTTGTTTGCCAATTCCCACCCATTTGTTGCCAGCCGCTTGCACAGACGCTGTCATTGCTGGCTAAGCCGAGTCGAAGTTCTCTCTGTGTGCTGCTACTGTCATGGGCGAAGCACGATGGTGGGTGATATGTCTGCTGACGAGCCTTGCAGTCTCTGCGGATGGCGTGCGCACGTGGGACCCACAGAGGCCCATACAGCCGCTGAACGAAAGTGATGGAGGATGTAAGGATGGAGGAGGAGTACATACAATGCATGCATTCGATCTACATTCAGTGTAACATTGTACTTGCGCACGCCACTTTTTGAAGGGGGGAATTTTGCTGGAGGACTCTGTTGAACTTTTTGGATGTTGGACCATTTCGGTGGCAGCTTAGGCGCCTAATCAGTTTAGTTCAGTTCAGTTCAGTTGACGATTAATTAATAAAAACGGTGCTGCAGGTAAAACTTTTGCTATTTTCCACCACCCATCAGTATTTTTTTATGAGGAATGCAGGTCCACTAGGCACGTTTTTTTCCACCGCCTAGCCCTCCTCCTTTCCCTTCTAGATTTTCGATTTTGGGAGGCAAAATTCCTTCTTTCCCCTTTTTCTGGACCTGCCACTGGAGAGAGACTGTTGAACATGTGCCTTTAATGCCACACAGGGGCACCTTTTTAAGCGGTACTCATCTTCGCTGTCTCCAGCGTTCTGACGTACGACACGACGACTCAGAAGATCGCGAGACGCGCATCGATGCCCCAACGCTATTGGTTCGTGGGCGCTCAGAAAGGCCGGCAAATGCTGTTGCTCGGCGGCAGTGACAAGTACACGGCGCCACTGCTCTTCAACTTCGACACCACGAGCTTCCAGGAGGCGGCGAAGCCCTTCAAGGCCGCCTGCCAACTACAGGACACGGCCGTCGACAAGTCTGCGGCCGTTGCGGGTAACGAATGAAGAGTGCGTGGAAGCGTTCAAATGCGCCAACAACTGCACGATGTAGGAGACCGGCTCTACTCTTGTGGAGGCTATTACTGGGCTGGTAAACAAACAGCTGATTGCTTCGCCTATTCTTTTCTACGGGCAGCTGGCGCGAGGCGACCGCCATGCCAAAGGCACTGCAAGGCGTCGCATTGGCCTACCACGATGGCCAGCTCTACGCCATTGGCGGCTACAATAAAGGCTTCAATGCGATGGTCAACCGCCTCGACCTGCGCACTGCCGATTGGCAGGCAGTCAAACCAGTTGAAGCCGATGTGTGTGTACTCAGTCCCTGGACGATGTTGCGCCGAGTAACCATTCTTCGTTCAGCGCTTACGGCCGTGCTCTGAA
>JASAMY010003690.1:0-98486 GCA_030248085.1 Paralinhomoeus sp. GSCO2_6
CTTTTTGGAGTTTTACTCTTGGTGGAAACCACCCAAAAAAACGGCTATGTCCAAGAAAAATCGCCAAATCGACGATATCTCAAAATCGGAGCTGCCTATCAAGAAATCCTTTGGGCGTCTATTTTCTTTGCAATAGCTGCAGATGCTGTCCAAGTTTCATATCGATACCTTTAGCCGTTCACGAGTGGCGCTCCAAAAACCTGGCAGAGAACATGAAAAAAAAAAGCCACAAAATTGGAACATTTTTGGAACTATTGACCCCTTACAGTAAAGCAAGGAAACGCGTTATGGCGCATTCGATGCCCCAGAAGGCGGCGGTTCATTTGCGCCATAACGCGTCGAAATCCGTTCAGGCAATCAAAAGTTATAGGCGATCGAAAATTCAAAAACCCGCATTGAGAAGTGGTCACATATTAGGGTTGTACGCTGACGCGTACACCCTGATACCGGTAGCTACCAGACATCACCAACAGTTACAACAACGATCGAAGGCAAAGCAGGGGTTGCCCATATTCTGACCGCGCGCGAAGAAACGGCCGCAAACAGTCATAGAAGGGGATGGGACCGCCGACCGATGTCCAAATTCAGATATGAGACGCAATAATGAGCGACCGGCCATAACAGTCGTAAATGGCGGGTGGGTCACTACGATTGGGTTTCTTCGCGAGCGCACGCCAGCAGCTCTTCGCCGAGGCCAGGCGCCCAGCTCCCACACAACAATGGGCGGAAGGCCAGCCGCAGACCCCGGCTGCCTTATGGGGCACGGAAGGGAGGGTCCAGAAAGAGAGAAAGCTCAAGTTTCTTTCCGGCGCTCCCTATTCGCGGAGAGAAAGACCTAGACGATTTACAAGGCGCGCATCTGTGTAGATGTGCCGCACTTCTTACATCTCACATAAAATGTGCACGCGCAATTATTGTCATTATGTTCTGCGCTGTCTCTGCTGTGATTTACAAGACTCAGTCCGAAAAAAAGTGATAAAAGACCGTAACTTACTACTACTTGCAGATGAGATTTTATCATTGCACCGTTTTTCATATATCATTGCGTTTCGTTCCCTTTTGGCGTATTAAAAGCACAAACAACAGTCGATATCAATTATATTTTGTAGCCGTGAACAAGTCGTCTCTCCCCAGGTTGCCGCATACAGCAAAGCTCGCATACTGCCCACGCCACCTGATTTGGCTTCGGAAGAGACCATTTATAAGTAGCCACCCATGTAGTCGCCCGTATGCTCTTAAAATGTGACCCGCCTTTTAAGCGGTGTGGTGGTGGCTGACCACTGCAATCGCAACTCAACTTCAACGGAACAGCCTAACACTGGCAACGCCACCGAGAGCGGAACAGCCGAGCGGGCTCAGAGAGCGAAGGACCGAGCGGCGCGCTCTGGAATGCCTACCTAGACGGGCACGCAGCTAAAACAAAATGACGACCCCGCACCACACAAAACGGCAACGCTGTCCACCTTAACCTCGGGCGTTACTTGAATTCCACCGTCACTTTGATGGCGGAGTCCTTGGGCATTTTCGGTATGTTCACTTGAATGTTCTGCGGTGCGGCAAAGTATGCACCCACGAATGGCGGTTCGGGTGGGGGTGGCAGCGGTATGCCAGTGGCACTCCTGGAGGCCCCGGGGAAGCGGCTAGTGGAGGCCTCGGCTGCAGCAGCGGCAGATCCCGCAGTCCGGACGGTGACCCAGCTGGTTGCTGAGGTGCGCTGACCTGGAGAGGCTGTGATTAGCGATGTCACCACAAATAAAAATTAAATTAATTAAATAATTCAAAATAATATTTTAAGTGCATTAAAAAACAAAAATTGTTAAAAAAAAAATTTTGTCATGCAGATTTTTTAATTAAAAATTAAATAAATAATTATTTGGAATTTTTAAAAGTTAAAAGTTAAATAAATAATTCTCTGCAATATTTTTTTAACAATTTTTTAATCACACGCTTAAAAAATTGATTTTTTAATAGACTTTTTGAGTAGTTCATGGCAAGTTTGTCTTTTCCCATTGATTATTGATGTTCATTTTGTCTACATTACCTCTACAACCATCTTCTTCTTCTTCACTGAGACCGGCCCTGACGACGGCTGCGACGGATCAGCAGGTGATGCAGGGGCTGAGAGCTCTACAACCATATCATCATTGGCATTTTGTTGGCATCAAATTTATTGTCTTTCCTTCCTGTCCTGTCACACTCAGTAGAGGGTGTGTTCATTTGTAATCATTCCTGTAGGTTTTAGAATGGACTCATCTATTGCAGACATTGGAATGGAGGGAAGTGGTGTTTTCAGCGCATGACGCTGTACATTGAAATTAATCGAGTATAATAAAGTAATCTGTGTGCTGGATGGCAAGTGTGAGTGGGTGTGTGAGAGTGTGCTCAACATTGTGTGCGTAAGTAGCCACAAAAACCCTCCATCACAAAATCTTAAGTCCCCCACCCCACTCTCAGCCCCATCTTACAGCCCAATTGACACATTGGTAAATTCAAAGTTCGCTTGGTAGTTTAATTCATGGGTTTACTTCATTGAGGTGTGACATGCACAGTGCATTGCCATGCTTCTCTTCTCTTCAATGTGTAGGATAGGAGGCCACTTTATATGAAGACTTGCTTGCACTTGAAGAAGGTGTACTGGGGTCCTCCACTTTACAGTAGATGACCTCACAGGAGCCCCAAGGTGATGGGCATGGATTTGTTGCATTCTTGGATGCATGCATGCTACCACAGAAGTGTGTACTTTCATCCCAAATGCACACTTTAAAAATACCCAGTTAAAAAATTAGTTAATTAAATAATTTAAATAATTCTTCAGAATTCTTTAACTTTCAAAAACTAAATAAAAAATTATTTCGAATATTTTAATAATTAAAAATTAAATAAAAAATTATTTGGAATTTTTTAATAGTTAAAAATTAAAAAATAATTCATCAGCAATTTTTGGTGACATCGCTAGCAATTGCAATTAGTGGGCAAAACTGTAGAAACATGCTCTGCTTCGATAAAGTTACTATTAGTGTATGAATCTGCAGCAGCCTGGCAGGAGGTTATGGATTGACTACTGACTGCACACAGTTGCAATGGGTGTCCGAAACGACAGAATCATAATCTTCTTTGATTGGATTGACTACTGCCTACCCACAATTGCAATTCGTGGGCAAAACTGTAGAAACATGCTCTGCTTCAATAAAGTTACTATTAGTGCATGAATCTGCAGCAGCCTGGCAGGAGGTTATGGATTGACTACGGACTGCACACAGTTGCAATGAGTGTCCAAAACGACAGAATCATAATCTTCTGTGATTTGGATTGACTACTGACTGCACACAGTTGCAATGAGTGTCCGAAATGACAGAATCATAATCTTCTTTGATTGGATTGACTACTGACTGCACACAGTTGCAATGAGCGTCCGAAAGGACAGAATCATAATCTTCTTTGCAATTGCAATTAGTGGGCAAAACTGTAGAAACATGCTCTGCTTCGATAAAGTTACTATTAGTGTATGAATCTGCAGCAGCCTGGCAGGAGGTTATGGATTGACTACTGACTGCACACAGTTGCAATGAGTGTCCGAAATGACAGAATCATAATCTTCTTTGATTGGATTGACTACTGACTGCACACAGTTGCAATGAGTGTCCGAAACGACAGAATCATAATCTTCTTTGATTGGATTTACTACTGTCTACCCACAATTGCAATTAGTGGGCAAAACTGTAGAAACATGCTCTGCTTCAATAAAGTTACTATTAGTGTATGAATCTGCAGCAGCCTGGGAGGAGGTTATGGATTGACTACTGACTGCACACAGTTGCAATGGGTGTCCGAAACGACAGAATCATAATCTTCTTTGATTGGATTGACTACTGCCTACCCACAATTGCAAGTCGTGGGCAAAACTGTAGAAACATCCTCTGCTTCAATAAAGTTACTATTAGCGTATGAATCTGCAGCAGCCTGGCAGGAGGTTATGGATTGACTACGGACTGCACACAGTTGCAATGGGTGTCCAAAACGACAGAATCATAATCTTCTGTGATTTGGATTGACTACTGACTGCACACAGTTGCAATGAGTGTCCGAAATGACAGAATCATAATCTTCTTTGATTGGATTGACTACTGACTGCACACAGTTGCAATGAGCGTCCGAAAGAACAGAATCATAATCTTCTTTGCAATTGCAATTAGTGGGCAATACTGTAGAAACATGCTATGCTTCGATAAAGTTACTATTAGTGTATGAATCTGCAGCAGCCTGGCAGGAGGTTATGGATTGACTACTGACTGCACACAGTTGCAATGAGTGTCCGAAATGACAGAATCATAATCTTCTTTGATTGGATTGACTACTGACTGCACACAGTTGCAATGAGTGTCCGAAACGACAGAATCATAATCTTCTTTGATTGGATTTACTACTGTCTACCCACAATTGCAATTAGTGGGCAAAACTGTAGAAACATGCTCTGCTTCAATAAAGTTACTATTAGTGTATGAATCTGCAGCAGCCTGGGAGGAGGTTATGGATTGACTACTGACTGCACACATTTTACTTCTCAACACTTCAAAACAATGTTGGCGCTCGATCGCACAACTGACCAAATGAGAGTGGGGGCAGAGGAGAAGGGCAGCAAAAGGGTGCAGAACAGTACAGTCGCTGCTCAAACAGTAGACATCGCCACAGGGTGCTAAAGTGGCTCACTTTTTTTGATTTAATACGGTGGCGTGGCTCATCTAAGTATGTTTCCTACGACTACGACGCAACTTACGCTACGATTACGACTACGACCGTTCTTTAAATTTTTAAGAAACAGGCAACAACGTTTTTTTAACAATAAAAACGCGTTTTTATTGTTAAAAAACGTTGTAAAAAAAGCGTGCCCAACTCTAGTCAAGCCATGCACTGGTAGACTGTTTGACAATGGATCATTATTTACAGAGATAAATTTGGATATAAAGGGTGTTTTTTAAACTGCACAATTTATTTTTTGAATAACTTTCTATTCCCTGATCCGATCACCGTGAAATTTGAACGAACGACGCCCAAAACATTAGGATTTTGTCTAGAAAAGGAAGTTTTGAAATCGGATTTGCATCCATGAAGTAATGGTCGTTCAATCGCGAAGTCCAATTTTGCCCATTTTGACTGGGGGCTCTCGCGCTCTCACATGCTTCTATTCTTGGCCAATCTGCTAAAAACTTGGGGATGTGTGCGAAATTGAGCTGCCTACAAGATAGCATTAACCTTTTTGAGCCAGTTTTGGAATTTTCATTATAACTGGACAAATTCAAATGTGATGCAAAGATGACGCATGGCTGAGCCTTTTGTCACCAAAATGCTTTCTTTAAAGTCTGAAATGAACATCTGAAAAATGACGATTGCACGGAATGTACTGTCAATCGAATGAGTAAGCTGAGACGGTTCTAATCCACCCACGTTTTACAGAATCCAACAACCTTTAATTTTTTAGAGTGTTGTGGAGAAAAGTTGATTTTCAGTGTTTTGATCTGCAACTCTGTAAGCATAAAAACTGGCTCGAAAAGGTTAATGTCATCTCGTAGGCAGCTCAATTTCGCACACACCCACAAGCTTTTATCGAAAATTCCTTTTCTAGACAAAACCCTAAAGTCTTGGGCGTCGTTCGTTCAAATTTCACGATGATCGGTTCAGGGAATAGAAAGTTATTCAAAAAACAAATTGTGCAGTTTAAAAAAACACCCTTTATATGCCAGGCAAATTGTTAAAATCATAAATAAATCAAAATTCAGAATAGAACGAAGTTGGAGTGTGGATGCAAAGCAGATCTTGTAGGCAGATGTTGCTCCAACTGGCATCCCACTGAGTGCTTGTGTCCTGAATGAATCGGAAGAGCCTAGGCATTCAGGCCCAGAATCGGAAGAGCCTAGGTATGGTACCTTGGTACCTGTACTCAGTTGCCTAGCCAAGCGTTAAAGCTACGCACCCATCAATGGCAGTGGCAACAACATGAAGTTTAAGATTGGCTGACATAGCACAGAGTTCTTGCGCATCAACATTGTATAGTATTGTGTTGTATCGACTTTGTGTGCAAGTAAATTGTAACGTTTGGTGTGTAGATTTGAGACCCACTTTCTCTAAAATCCAAGCATTTGGTGGTCAAATGGTGATTTCTACAAAAAGTTGCAAAGTTTGGCTCTCCTGAATGCTGATTACGAATCTGTGTTTGAATGTGCTTCCAATTTCAAAAACAAAAACTGTTTTCTAACCAATAAAAACAACAACTGTGCGTGAAATAAATCTCAATATTGTGTTTGCTACAAACTGCGCAATTTCAAAATTTATTATGTCGAATATCACAACTGTCTGTCTGACTGACTGACATGTAAACTGTGTAATGATTGTACTAAAGCAGCAATTCTGACTGCGCATATACACGATCCTTCTATACACACTTCTGTACAACACTGCCACTACAACGTGTTTGGTCTGGAGCAGCCTGAGCACGTTTGGCCAGGCGTTGCGATAGAGGCGCTCGTCGCTGTCCGCAGGGAAGCCCATCGCGATGATGAACGGCGTTATGTACGTCAGATCCAAGTCGAAATTTTCCATCTGGAGCTGACAGTCGTCGACTCAGGAAGATCCTGCGTGACGTTCCAGAAACACTGTACCGAATCGGCAAGTCTGACTGCGCCTATGCACGATTCTTCCATACACACTTCTGTGCAATGCTGGCGCTCGGAAGCTCGGAAGAAGACCTGACTGATATGAACACATTCCGAAGGTGAGGGTATTTATGTGCGGCGTAGGGAAAAAAGAAGGACGCAATCTCGGCGTCGTCCGCTTGTGCCGCAGGAGTACGGTGTCTAGCAGGAGGCGCGTCGCCTCCGTCGCTTGTCAGCTGAAGGGCGCCGCTTCGGCCGTGGGCGAGCCTTGAGCGCCCACGCCGGCTGGATAAAATCTCGCTGTTGCGGATCAGTCAGCAGGGAGCTTGTGATTGTCGATCTTGAGGGCCGACCCGACGCTTGACTGTTCGAGTCATGTCGGCGGGTCGCTGGCGTCCTCGTGAGAGTTGATACGCCGCTGGGGTCCGACATTCACGTGGAAGAATGTTGAAGTACCGTATGCACATGTACAATGTAGTTTGGCCGGTGGACGTCCTGGCGGGCGTCAGTACAACGAGGAAAGAATGTTAGAAGTCTAGAATGAAAAAATATGTAAAAAAAAGGGCCAGGGATACATAATGGGTGTTAAATCAACCGATTTGTTTCCTTTTAAATTGAATCTATAATTTGAACAACTCTTTATTTCCATATCAGATTTCCGTGAAATTTGAGCCATGGACGCAGGACGCTTTGAAATGGTACTTTGTCTAGACGAGGAATCATCAAAATCGGATAAGCTACATTGGCATGCATTGGCATAAGCCATGCATTGGCACACTGTTTGACAATGGACCATTATTTACAGAGTAAAGTCAGTCTCACTGCGCTCAGACTAATGCTAATCTGCTTTGCACTGAGTGATGTCAAGCCATGCATTGGCACACTGTTTGACAATAGACCATTATTTACAGAGTAAAGTCAGTCTCACTGTGCTCAGACAAACACTAATCCATTTCTCATTGAATTATGTAAAGCCATGCTGTTGTGATTAGAACATTCCATGAATATAAGAACTGCGACTAGAAACTATTACTAGCCAAGAGTGATAGTAAACGGTCGTATTTGAACTGTCTGTAATTACTGTTGTTTAACTGGAAGAGAGAAGTATCAAAAGTCCTCACACACAGGGCGCCTGCTTTTCGACTCGACAGCACTTCCTCCTCCCTGCGCAACCACCTCTACCTCGTCAGAAGAGGACGAGCCAGCGCGTCAAGCGGAAGAAGCGCCCGCACTACGCCGCCGAGCGAGCTAGGCGGCGGCAGCAGAAGAAAGGAAGGAGGCCGCGCAGATCGGCAATCAGCCTTTCGACTCCAAGGAGGAGGAGTGGCAACGATACGCCCGGTCGACAGTTTCTGCTCGCCAACAGATCGCCAGCTCCAAGAAGAAGACCGCGTGCGCCACTGTCATGGGCCCGCAGACGACAAGCTGCTGGAGCTCCCTCTCCGAGAAAGGCCGCGATCTGACGATGGAGAAATCGTCGCTTGTCTGGCCACCACTTCGAGCCGAAGCGAGCGCGCGCCAACAGCACCGGTTCCACAGAAAGACCAGCGCCAGAAGACAATCGCCGGTTTGTCGCTAGTTGCGAGGCGCCAGCTCCTGCGAATTCGCGACAAGCTACCGCTCCACAACCGCTGGTCTGTGGACTCCGGGCAGAGAGATCCGACGGCCCTCTGCCGGACTCAGCTGACGTTGAACAGGGCAGTTGAGATCGCCGAAACCATGAGAGTGCAATGCCCAGGCAGAGGAAATGGCGCGCAAGCCGAACAGAAACGGGAAGACTTCAGAAGAGCAGAAGTCATGAACGTGACCCCAGTCGACCAGAGACGAGCAGAAAAGACCCAAGAAGAAGATTAGCCTGCATTGCCCGAGCTGTGGAAGTCGGCGCGAATCAACCGCCAGGACGCTTTGCGAGAAGTTGTCCTGCAACAAGTGCGGCAGCAAGGGCCACCTTCAGCGAGTCTGTGACAACGACGATTCGTTGAGCAGCGAAGACGACAAGGACAAGAGGCAGCGGAAACGGGACAAGAACAAGGTCTCACTGTGAGCTGCCAAAAAAGTCTTCAGTCGGCTGCTGCAACGACGACACCTCGGCGAAGAAGACGTGGTGTAAAGGGCTAGTCAGGCTTCTTGGGGAAGAGGAGGAGTGTTGTGATTAGAACATTCCATGAATATAAGAACTGCGACTAGAAACTATTACTAGCCAAGAGTGATAGTAAACGGTCGTATTGTGAACTGTCTGTAATTGAACTCGTTGTTTGATACTGGAAGAGAGAAGTATCAAAAGTCGGCTCACGACACAACACATGCATTGGCACACCGTTTGACAACGGACCATTATTTACAGAGTAAAGTCAGTCTCACTGTGCTCAGACTAATGCTAATCTGTATTGCACTGAATGATGTCAAGCCATGCATTGGCACACCGTTTGACAACGGACCATTATTTACAGAGTAAAGTCAGTCTCACTGTGCTCAGACTAATGCTAATCTGTATTGCACTGAATGATGTCAAGCCATGCATTGGCACACTGTTTGACAATGAACCATTATTTGCAGAGTAAAGTCAGTCTCACTGTGCTCAGACTAATGCTAATCTGTTTCTCATTGAATGATGTCAAGGCATGCATTGGTGGACTGTTTGACAATGCACCATTATTTGCAGAGTAAAGTCAGTCTCACTGTGCCCAGACAAACACTCTCACTGTCCCTCGTGTCAGTAGGTCTTGGTTGCGTCGATTGAAAACGCTGCGCATTGCCGCCCGTGGCCGACTCGTTTCTTGCTAGCGCGCACCGATGAGCGCGCCGACGCGCGTTTCTCGCCGAATTCATTTGCGTGTCAGTCGCTCATTGCTGCAGCGCATTCTTTTTGGCGCGCGGATGGGAATCGCCATTGTGCGCTCGGCGCCGCTGCGATAATTGTACATGATGTGTCTATTGGTGCATCCAAGGCGGAGGTTGGAAAGTTATAGGACTCCATAGCCACTACAACCAAGAACGCCTGCTGGGAAGGCCCTTGTATGTAGCAATGTCACCAAAAATAAAAATTTAGTTAATTAAATAATTCAAAATAATATTTTAAGTGCATTAAAAAACAAAAATTGTTAAAAAAATAATTTCATCATGCAGATTTCTTAATTAAAAATTAAATAAATAATTATTTGGAATTTTTTAAAGGTTAAAAATTAAATAAATAATTTTCTGCAATATTTTTTTAACAATTTTTTAATCACACGCTTAAAAAATTGTTTTTTTAATAGACTTTTCAAGTAGTTTATGGCAAGTTTGTCTTTTCCCATTGATTATTGGTGTTCATTTTGTCTACCTCTACCACTATATCATCATAGGCATTTTGTTGACATCAAATTTATTGTCTTTCCTTTCAGTCCTGTCAAACTCAGTGGAGGGTGTGTTCATTTGTAATCATTTCAGCAGGTTTTTGAATGGACTCATCTATTGCAAACATTGGAATATAGGGAAGTGGTGTTTGCAGCACATGACATATGTATGACACTGAACATTGAGATTAATGGAGTATAATGAAGTAATCTGTGTGCTGGATGGCAAGTGTGAGTGAGTGTGGGAGAGTGTGCACAACACTGTGTGCGTAAGTAGCCACAAAAAACACTCCATCACAAATCTTAAGTCCCCACCCTACACTCAGGGGTCTACTTCATTGAGGCATGACATGCACAGTGCATTGTCATGTGCGCACCGCATCAGATACTTCTCTTCTCTTCATATGAAGACTTTGTCCACTTTGACTTCGTTCACTTTATATGAAGACTTGCTTGCACTTGAAGAACGTGAACTGGGGTCCTGCATCTTACAGTAGATGACCTCACAGGAGCCCCAAGGTGATGGGCATGGATATGTTGCATTCTTGCATGCATGCATTCTACCGCAGAAGTATGTAGATGCATCACAAATGCGCCACTTCAAAATACCTAGTTAAAAAATTAGTTAATTAAATAAATTAAATAATTCTTCTGAATTCTTTAACTTTTAAAAATAAATAAAAAATTATTTCGAATATTTAATTATTAAAAATTAAATAAAAAATTATTTGGAATTTTTTAATGGTTAAAAAATTACGAGCTGAGTTTGAAATAACGCCGCCATGGGTAAAACTACAGTACCGTAAATCCTCCAATACAACCCCCCCTCCAATAGTTCCCCCCCTGAGTACGGCAAGGTTAAAATAATAGAGCTCCCCCCCCCCTTCAATAGTGCCCCCGGGGGGTAAGGGGTATGTTGTGCCGTGTGCCTTTTATGGGCAAAAATATAGTGGTAGGTACATTTATATCGTGTATACACACTACTACTAACCAATAATAGTACGTTCCAGCAACTATTAACGGTAAATCAACCATTAAATGTGGCAAAAGTGATTAAAATCACCGAAAAATCGGCAATTTTGACAGCGAAACTAGCATTACCATTCAAAATTTTTAGGTTGAAATAATAGAAGCCCCCCTCCAATAGTGCCCCCCCGGGTAAGGAGAGGTTGAAAAAATAGTGCCCTGGGGGCACTATTGGAGGATTTACGGTAACCAACATCATTGTGTGTAAAATATGAGAGGGATCATAATATCGCAAAGTGAAGGAAGAAAAAACAATGTGTTATGTACGCAGCTTCAACGGTTCTCACATTCCACCCAAAAAAGCGTCAACAACATGGAAAAAAAACTCCTATCTTCTTTCTTTTTTTTTACACGGCGGACTCGCGGGGCTCGTCGCGGCGGCGGGGGTCGGGCCGGTGGCGGCCTGACCTCGTTTGGTGTGTAGATTTGAGACCCACTTTCTCTAAAAACCAAGCATTTGGTGGTGAAATGGTGATTTTTACAAAAAGTTTGCTAACAACAACTGTGCGTGAAATAAATCTCAATATTGTGTTTGCTACAAACTGCGCAATTTCAAAATTTATTATGTCGAATATCACAACTGTCTGTCTGACTGACTGACATGTAAACTGTGTAATGATTGTACTAAAGCAGCAATTCTGACTGCGCATATACACGATCCTTCTATACACACTTCTGTACAACACTGCCACTACAACGTGTTTGGTCTGGAGCAGCCTGAGCACGTTTGGCCAGGCGTTGCGATAGAGGCGCTCGTCGCTGTCCGCAGGGAAGCCCATCGCGATGATGAACGGCGTTATGTACGTCAGATCCAAGTCGAAATTTTCCATCTGGAGCTGACAGTCGTCGACTCAGGAAGATCCTGCGTGACGTTCCAGAAACACTGTACCGAATCGGCAAGTCTGACTGCGCCTATGCACGATTCTTCCATACACACTTCTGTGCAATGCTGGCGCTCGGAAGCTCGGAAGAAGACCTGACTGATATGAACACATTCCGAAGGTGAGGGTATTTATGTGCGGCGTAGGGAAAAAAGAAGGACGCAATCTCGGCGTCGTCCGCTTGTGCCGCAGGAGTACGGTGTCTAGCAGGAGGCGCGTCGCCTCCGTCGCTTGTCAGCTGAAGGGCGCCGCTTCGGCCGTGGGCGAGCCTTGAGCGCCCACGCCGGCTGGATAAAATCTCGCTGTTGCGGATCAGTCAGCAGGGAGCTTGTGATTGTCGATCTTGAGGGCCGACCCGACGCTTGACTGTTCGAGTCATGTCGGCGGGTCGCTGGCGTCCTCGTGAGAGTTGATACGCCGCTGGGGTCCGACATTCACGTGGAAGAATGTTGAAGTACCGTATGCACATGTACAATGTAGTTTGGCCGGTGGACGTCCTGGCGGGCGTCAGTACAACGAGGAAAGAATGTTAGAAGTCTAGAATGAAAAAATATGTAAAAAAAAGGGCTAGGGATACATAATGGGTGTTAAATCAACCGATTTGTTTCCTTTTAAATTGAATCTATAATTTGAACAACTCTTTATTTCCATATCAGATTTCCGTGAAATTTGAGCCATGGACGCAGGACGCTTTGAAATGGTACTTTGTCTAGACGAGGAATCATCAAAATCGGATAAGCTACATTGGCATGCATTGGCATAAGCCATGCATTGGCACACTGTTTGACAATGGACCATTATTTACAGAGTAAAGTCAGTCTCACTGCGCTCAGACTAATGCTAATCTGCTTTGCACTGAGTGATGTCAAGCCATGCATTGGCACACTGTTTGACAATAGACCATTATTTACAGAGTAAAGTCAGTCTCACTGTGCTCAGACAAACACTAATCCATTTCTCATTGAATTATGTAAAGCCATGCATTGGCACACCGTTTGACAACGGACCATTATTTACAGAGTAAAGTCAGTCTCACTGTGCTCAGACTAATGCTAATCTGTATTGCACTGAATGATGTCAAGCCATGCATTGGCACACCGTTTGACAACGGACCATTATTTACAGAGTAAAGTCAGTCTCACTGTGCTCAGACTAATGCTAATCTGTATTGCACTGAATGATGTCAAGCCATGCATTGGCACACTGTTTGACAATGAACCATTATTTGCAGAGTAAAGTCAGTCTCACTGTGCTCAGACTAATGCTAATCTGTTTCTCATTGAATGATGTCAAGGCATGCATTGGTGGACTGTTTGACAATGCACCATTATTTGCAGAGTAAAGTCAGTCTCACTGTGCCCAGACAAACACTCTCACTGTCCCTCGTGTCAGTAGGTCTTGGTTGCGTCGATTGAAAACGCTGCGCATTGCCGCCCGTGGCCGACTCGTTTCTTGCTAGCGCGCACCGATGAGCGCGCCGACGCGCGTTTCTCGCCGAATTCATTTGCGTGTCAGTCGCTCATTGCTGCAGCGCATTCTTTTTGGCGCGCGGATGGGAATCGCCATTGTGCGCTCGGCGCCGCTGCGATAATTGTACATGATGTGTCTATTGGTGCATCCAAGGCGGAGGTTGGAAAGTTATAGGACTCCATAGCCACTACAACCAAGAACGCCTGCTGGGAAGGCCCTTGTATGTAGCAATGTCACCAAAAATAAAAATTTAGTTAATTAAATAATTCAAAATAATATTTTAAGTGCATTAAAAAACAAAAATTGTTAAAAAAATAATTTCATCATGCAGATTTCTTAATTAAAAATTAAATAAATAATTATTTGGAATTTTTTTAAAGGTTAAAAATTAAATAAATAATTTTCTGCAATATTTTTTTAACAATTTTTTAATCACACGCTTAAAAAATTGATTTTTTAATAGACTTTTCAAGTAGTTTATGGCAAGTTTGTCTTTTCCCATTGATTATTGGTGTTCATTTTGTCTACCTCTACCACTATATCATCATAGGCATTTTGTTGACATCAAATTTATTGTCTTTCCTTTCAGTCCTGTCAAACTCAGTGGAGGGTGTGTTCATTTGTAATCATTTCAGCAGGTTTTTGAATGGACTCATCTATTGCAAACATTGGAATATAGGGAAGTGGTGTTTGCAGCACATGACATATGTATGACACTGAACATTGAGATTAATGGAGTATAATGAAGTAATCTGTGTGCTGGATGGCAAGTGTGAGTGAGTGTGGGAGAGTGTGCACAACACTGTGTGCGTAAGTAGCCACAAAAAACACTCCATCACAAATCTTAAGTCCCCACCCTACACTCAGGGGTCTACTTCATTGAGGCATGACATGCACAGTGCATTGTCATGTGCGCACCGCATCAGATACTTCTCTTCTCTTCATATGAAGACTTCGTCCACTTTGACTTCGTTCACTTTATATGAAGACTTGCTTGCACTTGAAGAACGTGAACTGGGGTCCTGCATCTTACAGTAGATGACCTCACAGGAGCCCCAAGGTGATGGGCATGGATATGTTGCATTCTTGCATGCATGCATTCTACCGCAGAAGTATGTAGATGCATCACAAATGCGCCACTTCAAAATACCTAGTTAAAAAATTAGTTAATTAAATAAATTAAATAATTCTTCTGAATTCTTTAACTTTTAAAAATTAAATAAAAAAATTATTTCGAATATTTAATTATTAAAAATTAAATAAAAAATTATTTGGAATTTTTTAATGGTTAAAAAATTACGAGCTGAGTTTGAAATAACGCCGCCATGGGTAAAACTACAGTACCTTAAATCCTCCAATACAACCCCCCCCCCTCCAATAGTTCCCCCCCTGAGTACGGCAAGGTTAAAATAATAGAGCTACCCCCCCCCTTCTATAGTGCCCCCCGGGGGGCAGGGGGATGTTGTGCCGTGTGCCTTTTATGGGCAAAAATATAGTGGTAGGTACATTTATATCGTGTATACACACTACTACTAACCAATAATAGTACGTTCCAGCAACTATTAACGGTAAATCAACCATTAAATGTGGCAAAAGTGATTAAAATCACCGAAAAATCGGCAATTTTGACAGCGAAACTAGCATTACCATTCAAAATTTTTAGGTTGAAATAATAGAAGCCCCCCTCCAATAGTGCCCCCCCCGGGTAAGGAGAGGTTGAAAAAATAGTGCCCTGGGGGCACTATTGGAGGATTTACGGTAACCAACATCATTGTGTGTAAAATATGAGAGGGATCATAATATCGCAAAGTGAAGGAAGAAAAAACAATGTGTTATGTACGCAGCTTCAACGGTTCTCACATTCCACCCAAAAAAGCGTCAACAACATGGAAAAAAAACTCCTATCTTCTTTCTTTTTTTTTACACGGCGGACTCGCTGGGCTCGTCGCGGCGGCGGGGGTCGGGCCGGTGGCGGCCTGACCTCGTTTGGTGTGTAGATTTGAGACCCACTTTCTCTAAAAACCAAGCATTTGGTGGTGAAATGGTGATTTTTACAAAAAGTTTGCTAACAACAACTGTGCGTGAAATAAATCTCAATATTGTGTTTGCTACAAACTGCGCAATTTCAAAATTTATTATGTCGAATATCACAACTGTCTGTCTGACTGACTGACATGTAAACTGTGTAATGATTGTACTAAAGCACCAATTCTGACTGCGCATATACACGATCCTTCTATACACACTTCTGTACAACACTGGCACTACAACGTGTTTGGTCTGGAGCAGCCTGAGCACGTT
This sequence comes from Paralinhomoeus sp. GSCO2_6, assembly GCA_030248085.1. NCBI lineage: Eukaryota > Metazoa > Nematoda > Chromadorea > Monhysterida > Linhomoeidae > Paralinhomoeus > Paralinhomoeus sp. GSCO2_6. Next base: position 15,661 of record JASAMY010003690.1, read on the forward strand.
CGGCCAGGCGTTGCGATAGAGGCGCTCGTCACTGTCCGCGGGGAAGCCCATCGCGATGATGAACGGCGTTATGTACGTCAGATCCAAGTCGAAATTTTCCATCTGGAGCTGACAGTCGTCGACTCAGGAAGATCCTGCGTGACGTTCCAGAAACACTGTACCGAATCGGCAAGTCTGACTGCGCCTATGCACGATTCTTCCATACACACTTCTGTGCAATGCTGGCGCTCGGAAGCTCGGAAGAAGACCTGACTGATATGAACACATTCCGAAGGCGAGGGTATTTATGTGCGGCGTAGGGAGGAAAGAAGGACGCAATCTCGGCGTCGTCCGCTTGTGCCGCAGGAGTAGGGTGTCTAGCAGGAGGCGCGTCGCCTCCGTCGCTTGTCAGCTGAAGGGCGCCGCTTCGGCCGTGGGCGAGCCTTGAGCGCCCACGCCGGCTGGATAAAATCTCGCTGTTGGGGATCAGTCAGCAGGGAGCTTGTGATTGTCGATCTTGAGGGCCGACCCGACGCTTGACTGTTCGAGTCATGTCGGCGGGTCGCTGGCGTCCTCGTGAGAGTTGATACGCCGCTGGGGTCCGACATTCACGTGGAAGAATGTTGAAGTACCGTATGCACATGTACAATGTAGTTTGGCCGGTGGACGTCCTGGCGGGCGTCAGTACAACGAGGAAAGAATGTTAGAAGTCTAGAATGAAAAAATATGTAAAAAAAAGGGCTAGGGATACATAATGGGTGTTAAATCAACCGATTTGTTTCCTTTTAAATTGAATCTATAATTTGAACAACTCTTTATTTCCATATCAGATTTCCGTGAAATTTGAGCCATGGACGCAGGACGCTTTGAAATGGTACTTTGTCTAGACGAGGAATCATCAAAATCGGATAAGCTACATTGGCATGCATTGGCATAAGCCATGCATTGGCACACTGTTTGACAATGGACCATTATTTACAGAGTAAAGTCAGTCTCACTGCGCTCAGACTAATGCTAATCTGCTTTGCACTGAGTGATGTCAAGCCATGCATTGGCACACTGTTTGACAATAGACCATTATTTACAGAGTAAAGTCAGTCTCACTGTGCTCAGACAAACACTAATCCATTTCTCATTGAATTATGTAAAGCCATGCATTGGCACACCGTTTGACAACGGACCATTATTTACAGAGTAAAGTCAGTCTCACTGTGCTCAGACTAATGCTAATCTGTATTGCACTGAATGATGTCAAGCCATGCATTGGCACACCGTTTGACAACGGACCATTATTTACAGAGTAAAGTCAGTCTCACTGTGCTCAGACTAATGCTAATCTGTATTGCACTGAATGATGTCAAGCCATGCATTGGCACACTGTTTGACAATGAACCATTATTTGCAGAGTAAAGTCAGTCTCACTGTGCTCAGACTAATGCTAATCTGTTTCTCATTGAATGATGTCAAGGCATGCATTGGTGGACTGTTTGACAATGCACCATTATTTGCAGAGTAAAGTCAGTCTCACTGTGCCCAGACAAACACTCTCACTGTCCCTCGTGTCAGTAGGTCTTGGTTGCGTCGATTGAAAACGCTGCGCATTGCCGCCCGTGGCCGACTCGTTTCTTGCTAGCGCGCACCGATGAGCGCGCCGACGCGCGTTTCTCGCCGAATTCATTTGCGTGTCAGTCGCTCATTGCTGCAGCGCATTCTTTTTGGCGCGCGGATGGGAATCGCCATTGTGCGCTCGGCGCCGCTGCGATAATTGTACATGATGTGTCTATTGGTGCATCCAAGGCGGAGGTTGGAAAGTTATAGGACTCCATAGCCACTACAACCAAGAACGCCTGCTGGGAAGGCCCTTGTATGTAGCAATGTCACCAAAAATAAAAATTTAGTTAATTAAATAATTCAAAATAATATTTTAAGTGCATTAAAAAACAAAAATTGTTAAAAAAATAATTTCATCATGCAGATTTCTTAATTAAAAATTAAATAAATAATTATTTGGAATTTTTTAAAGGTTAAAAATTAAATAAATAATTTTCTGCAATATTTTTTTAACAATTTTTTAATCACACGCTTAAAAAATTGATTTTTTAATAGACTTTTCAAGTAGTTTATGGCAAGTTTGTCTTTTCCCATTGATTATTGGTGTTCATTTTGTCTACCTCTACCACTATATCATCATAGGCATTTTGTTGACATCAAATTTATTGTCTTTCCTTTCAGTCCTGTCAAACTCAGTGGAGGGTGTGTTCATTTGTAATCATTTCAGCAGGTTTTTGAATGGACTCATCTATTGCAAACATTGGAATATAGGGAAGTGGTGTTTGCAGCACATGACATATGTATGACACTGAACATTGAGATTAATGGAGTATATGATGAAAAGTGCAACGCACGTGGACAGCCTTTAGGCAGACAGTTTGCATTCCTTGTGGGAAGCAGCGCTCGCCGTGTTCGGCGCTGCCGCTGCTGTGTAGTCTAGTCGCTGTGTTTCCTGATCGCTGCTGTGTATCTGCTCGCCTCGCACGAATAACCCCAACAAAGGTTATGGGCCCAGAAGCGCTCTAAGGCTAAGCAGCAGCAACACAGGACGGTGGTGTGCAGTGTCAGAGTCGTGCTGGTCGGGACCTCGTTGGAACAGGTGTGGGCCAGACACGATCCCTGACAGCTGCGCAATCACACCGGCGGACAGCGATGGCTGAGAGAGCGATGGTCGTGGCTCTCAACGATAGCAACTATGCCACTTGGAGTGTGCAGATCAAGATGTTGCTGATCAAGGAGGGTCTCTGGAGCGTTGTCGACAACTCAGAGGCAGCACCCAGTGCCGGAGCTACGAACCAGCAGATCAGCGACTACAACAGGCGCAAAGAAAAGGCGCTGGCGACGATCATGCTTGCGATCGAGCCGAGACTGCTCTACTTGGTGCCCGATCCACAGGGCCCCAACAGGACCTGGCTGGCGCTGCAGCAGCACTTCCAGAAAAAGTGTTGGTCTAACCGACTGATGCTGCGACGACAGCTGAATGAGCAGCGACTCCACGACAACGAGTCAGTCTCTGGTCACATCAAAAAGATGACCGAGTTGTTCGGCGCTTTGGCTGTGGTTGGCGAGGCTGTCAAAGAAGAAGACCAGGTGGTGACTCTGCTTGCAAGTCTTCCTGACAGCTACAACACACTCGTCACGGCGCTGGAGACGCAGATCGACAAACTCGACATGAGCGTCGTCACTGAGCGGCTCCTGCATGAGGAGGCCAAGCGCAGTACGCGAACAGCAGCAGGACCAAGCTCGAGCTCGACTATGCTAACAGCTAAGTCCAAAAGCTACAGTAGTACGGCTGTACGCAAATGCTGGCACTGCGGAGGCAACCACTTGCGCAGACACTGCAGAGAATATCAAAAGTCACTGCAGGAGGAGCCGAACACAAAACAGAAGAGTCGAAAGTTTCATCGAGCGAAAGCGATAATGCATGACAGGACGGAGAGTGGTGACGGTCCTGACGGCACCGGCGGTCCTGACACCAGCAGTCAGTGTAGTCAGGGTCACACAGTCCTGAACGCGCTCAAGGAAACTCGCAACGACGGCACCAGACAGCAAGATTGGCTGGCCGATTCAGGCGCGTCAAGTCACATGACGCACCAGCGCGAGCTGTTCAAGGAGTTCGCTGTGCTCGATCCTCCTGAACACGTGGTTCTGGGCGACGGCAGGGCAGTGGATGCTGCTGGCAGAGGCACCGTCTGGATACAAGTGCAGCTGAACAACAAGTGGCAGGGACGGGCCCTGCTAGATGTGCTGTACGTACCAGAACTAACGTACAACTTGTTCAGCATTCCAGCCGCAACCACTCGGCACAAAAAGGAGGTCGTGTTCACAGGACGCACGTGCCTCGTACGCGACGCAAAGGGCAAGCAAGTAGCTGCGACAGGAACGTTGGATGCAGCAACTGGACTTTATAAGATGAACTGCAGAGGTGACGCACCACCAGTGAGTGAGCGTGTCCAGGTTGCGCAAACAGCAACGAACAACACGCTGCTCTGGCACCAACGCTACGGTCACTTGGGCGAAAGAAATTTGCAGCGACTCAAGAGAGAGGAGTTAGTGCGAGGCCTAAAAGAGCCACTGCAAGAGAAACTGCCTTTCTGCTCCAGCTGCATCGATGGGAAGTTGCATCGACAACCGTTTCCCCAGTCGTCCACCCGAGCGACAGAGTTGCTGGAACTGATTCACACGGACGTGTGTGGTGAGATCAAGCCCAGTTCAATGGGCGGTGCAAAGTATGTCATCAGTTTCATCGACGACAAGTCCAGATTCACGCGCGTCTACACGATGCACCACAAAAGCGAAGCGCTGCAGAAGTTCAAAGAGTTCAAGAGTCTGGCCGAAAAAGAAACCGGGCACAAGATACAGACTCTTCGAAGTGACAACGGCGGTGAGTACACTTCTCATGAGTTTGACGCGTTTCTACGAGAGCAAGGCATCAAACACCAGCGGACGGTCCCCAAGACGCCTGAACAGAATGGCGTAGCTGAGCGACTCAACAGAACGCTGGTGGAGATGGTTCGCGCCATGCTGTCAGATGCCAAGCTGCCCAAGAGCTTGTGGGCTGAAGCGCTCAACACGGCTGTGTATCTGAAGAATCGCAGTCCCAGTACAGCCGTCGAAACAACTCCATTCGAGCTGTACTACAAGCACAAGCCAGGAGTGAGTCACTTCCGTGTGTTTGGTTGCGTGGCCTACGCACACGTTCCAAAAACCGAACGCAAGAAACTGGACGCCAAAGCCAGGAAGTGCTGGTTTTTGGGCTATCAACCAGGCTGCAAAGGCTACCGACTCCTCGACGTGTCAAGCCGAAAAATCGTCATCAGTCGCGACGTCGTGTTCAACGAGCAAGACCGTCACGAAGGCGCAGGCAGTGACAGTGACGCTCAACATGAGGAGGAGACGCGACTGGAGCTGCAGCTGGATGACAACTGCAGCGGCGGCCCAAGCAAGGAGCCATACGACGAGCCAATTGAGGAAGAGCCAGCAGCACCTGACAACAACACTGGTGAGCCAGTGCAGGCAGATTTTGAGGACGCTGCTGACAACAGCGAGGTGGCGCCACCGGAGATTCCGCCGCCAAGGAGGTCTGGACGAGTCAGAAACCCACCAGAGAGATACGGGGAGTGGGCAACGCTCGTGAGCACTGAAAGAGAGACAACTGAACCAAGAACACTGGCAGAAGCACTGAAAGCGCCAGACGCGAAGCAGTGGAAACAGGCTGCACAGGAGGAGTACAACTCTCTCATGGAGCACAACACCTGGGAGTTAGTCGAGTTGCCCAAGGAGCGCAAGACCGTCGACTGCAAGTGGGTCTTCCGCATCAAACACAACGAGGATGGCTCCATAGAGCGGTACAAAGCTCGACTAGTGGCCAAAGGTTTCACGCAGAAATACGGCGTTGACTACGACGAAGTCTTCTCGCCAGTTGTGCGATTCGAGTCGGTGCGCACCCTCGTCGCGCTTGCTGCACAACAGGGTATGAAGCTGCACCAAATGGACGTGTCAACTGCGTTTCTCAACGGCACGCTCAAAGAAGAAATCTACATGGAGCAGCCAGAAGGATTTGCAGTGAAAGCAGTGAAAGGAAAAGAGAGACTGGTCTGCAGGCTCAAGAAGAGCCTGTATGGTCTCAAGCAGTCGCCAAGATGCTGGAATGAAGCGCTGCATGAGCAGCTGAGCAAACTCGGCTTCAAGCAGTCAACTGCTGATCCATGCATCTACAGTCGACGAGACGTGCACGCTCAAGCGGTGTATCTGGGTGTCTATGTCGATGACATCATTCTCGCCGCAAAGTCTGACGCTCATCTGAGTGAGGTCAAGAAAGAGCTCAGCAGCAAGTTCAAGATGAAAGACCTAGGCCTGCTGCATTACTTCTTGGGCGTGAAAGTAGTGCAGAATCACCAAGAGGGCACCGTTTGGATTGGTCAAGAGAACTACATCGAAACGCTGCTGGAGAAGCTTAACATGACGCACGCAAACGCGGTTGCGACACCAATGGAAGCAGGGAACCAGCTAACAGTGGCAACAGACGATTCGACACTGGCAGACCAGCAGCTGTATCAATCGACAGTTGGAAGTCTACTGTATGTAGCTGTGGCTACTCGACCTGACGTGTCTGCTGCTGTGTCCCAACTTGCCAAGTTTTGTGCAAAGCCCACCACTCAGCATGCGGTAGCAGCCAAGCGCGTGCTACGCTACCTGAAAGGCACAAAACAGCTGGGTCTGCTCTACCAGAAAGACAAGAAAGACGAGCTCGTTGGCTACTCTGACGCCAACTGGGCTGGAGATGCTGACGACCGACGCTCGACATCTGGCTTCGCCTTTCTACTCGCAGGAGCGGCTGTCAGCTGGTGCAGCAAACGACAGACAGTCGTCGCTCTGTCTACTGCTGAAGCTGAGTACATTGCCCTGGCTGCTGCGACGCAAGAGGCAGTGTGGCTGAGATCTCTGCTCCAGAGTCTCGACCAACCGACAACCAAGCCGTTGACGCTGCTGGAGGACAATCAGAGTGCGATTGCCATCGCGAGCAACAGCGTCTTCCACGGTCGGTCCAAGCACATTGACATCAAGTTTCATTTCGTTCGAGAGAAAGTGGGCGATGGAACGATCGAGCTGTGCTACTGCCCCACGGACGAGATGATCGCCGACGTGCTGACCAAAGGCCTGTCGAAGAGCGCCTCCATCAAACTGAGAGCGGCGCTGGGCCTGACCGACTCCAGCTGAGCTGTCACACGCGTTGAGGAGGAGTGATGAAAAGTGCAACGCACGTGGACAGCCTTTAGGCAGACAGTTTGCATTCCTTGTGGGAAGCAGCGCTCGCCGTGTTCGGCGCTGCCGCTGCTGTGTAGTCTAGTCGCTGTGTTTCCTGATCGCTGCTGTGTATCTGCTCGCCTCGCACGAATAACCCCAACAGTATAATGAAGTAATCTGTGTGCTGGATGGCAAGTGTGAGTGAGTGTGGGAGAGTGTGCACAACACTGTGTGCGTAAGTAGCCACAAAAAACACTCCATCACAAATCTTAAGTCCCCACCCTACACTCAGGGGTCTACTTCATTGAGGCATGACATGCACAGTGCATTGTCATGTGCGCACCGCATCAGATACTTCTCTTCTCTTCATATGAAGACTTCGTCCACTTTGACTTCGTTCACTTTATATGAAGACTTGCTTGCACTTGAAGAACGTGAACTGGGGTCCTGCATCTTACAGTAGATGACCTCACAGGAGCCCCAAGGTGATGGGCATGGATATGTTGCATTCTTGCATGCATGCATTCTACCGCAGAAGTATGTAGATGCATCAGAAATGCGCCACTTCAAAATACCTAGTTAAAAAATTAGTTAATTAAATGAATTAAATAATTCTTCTGAATTCTTTAACTTTTAAAAATTAAATAAAAAATTATTTCGAATATTTAATTATTGAAAATTAAATAAAAAATTATTTGGAATTTTTTAATGGTTAAAAAATTACGAGCTGAGTTTGAAATAACGCCGCCATGGGTAAAACTACAGTACCGTAAATCCTCCAATACAACCCCCCCCCCCCTCCAATAGTTCCCCCCCTGAGTACGGCAAGGTTAAAATAATAGAGCTCCCCCCCCCTTCAATAGTGCCCCCGGGGGGTAAGGGGTATGTTGTGCCGTGTGCCTTTTATGGGCAAAAATATAGTGGTAGGTACATTTATATCGTGTATACACACTACTACTAACCAATAATAGTACGTTCCAGCAACTATTAACGGTAAATCAACCATTAAATGTGGCAAAAGTGATTAAAATCACCGAAAAATCGGCAATTTTGACAGCGAAACTAGCATTACCATTCAAAATTTTTAGGTTGAAATAATAGAAGCCCCCCTCCAATAGTGCCCCCCCGGGTAAGGAGAGGTTGAAAAAATAGTGCCCTGGGGGCACTATTGGAGGATTTACGGTAACCAACATCATTGTGTGTAAAATATGAGAGGGATCATAATATCGCAAAGTGAAGGAAGAAAAAACAATGTGTTATGTACGCAGCTTCAACGGTTCTCACATTCCACCCAAAAAAGCGTCAACAACATGGAAAAAAAACTCCTATCTTCTTTCTTTTTTTTTACACGGCGGACTCGCTGGGCTCGTCGCGGCGGCGGGGGTCGGGCCGGTGGCGGCCTGACCTCGTTTGGTGTGTAGATTTGAGACCCACTTTCTCTAAAAACCAAGCATTTGGTGGTGAAATGGTGATTTTTACAAAAAGTTTGCTAACAACAACTGTGCGTGAAATAAATCTCAATATTGTGTTTGCTACAAACTGCGCAATTTCAAAATTTATTATGTCGAATATCACAACTGTCTGTCTGACTGACTGACATGTAAACTGTGTAATGATTGTACTAAAGCACCAATTCTGACTGCGCATATACACGATCCTTCTATACACACTTCTGTACAACACTGGCACTACAACGTGTTTGGTCTGGAGCAGCCTGAGCACGTTCGGCCAGGCGTTGCGATAGAGGCGCTCGTCACTGTCCGCGGGGAAGCCCATCGCGATGATGAACGGCGTTATGTACGTCAGATCCAAGTCGAAATTTTCCATCTGGAGCTGACAGTCGTCGACTCAGGAAGATCCTGCGTGACGTTCCAGAAACACTGTACCGAATCGGCAAGTCTGACTGCGCCTATGCACGATTCTTCCATACACACTTCTGTGCAATGCTGGCGCTCGGAAGCTCGGAAGAAGACCTGACTGATATGAACACATTCCGAAGGCGAGGGTATTTATGTGCGGCGTAGGGAGGAAAGAAGGACGCAATCTCGGCGTCGTCCGCTTGTGCCGCAGGAGTAGGGTGTCTAGCAGGAGGCGCGTCGCCTCCGTCGCTTGTCAGCTGAAGGGCGCCGCTTCGGCCGTGGGCGAGCCTTGAGCGCCCACGCCGGCTGGATAAAATCTCGCTGTTGGGGATCAGTCAGCAGGGAGCTTGTGATTGTCGATCTTGAGGGCCGACGCGACGCTTGACTGTTCGAGTCATGTCGGCGGGTGGCTGGCGTCCTCGTGAGAGTTGATACGCCGCTGGGGTCCGACATTCACGTGGAAGAATGTTGAAGTACCGTATGCACATGTACAATGTAGTTTGGTCGGTGGACGTCCTGGCGGGCGTCAGTACAACGAGGAAAGAATGTTAGAAGTCTAGAATGAAAAAATATGTAAAAAAGGGCTAGGGATACATAATGGGTGTTAAATCAACCGATTTGTTTCCCTTTAAATTGAATCTATAATTTGAACAACTCTTTATTTCCATATCAGATGTCCGTGAAATTTGAGCCATGGACGCAGGACGCTTTGAAATGGCACTTTGTCTAGACGAGGAATCATCAAAATCGGATAAGCTGCATTGGCATGCATTGGCATGCATTGGCATAAGCCATGCATTGGCACACTATTTGACAATGGACCATTATTTACAGAGTAAAGTCAGTCTCACTGTGCTCAGACTAATGCTAATCTGCTTTGCACTGAGTGATGTCAAGCCATGCATTGGCACACTGTTTGACAATGGACCATTATTTGCAGTGTAAAGTCAGTCTCACTGTGCTCAGACTAATGCTAATCTGTTTCTCATTGAATGATGTCAAGCCATGCATTGGTAGACTGTTTGACAATGGATCATTATTTACAGAGTAAAGTCAGTCTCACAGTAAAATCAGTGTCCTTGAGCAAAATTTCTGTCAAAACACATGTTTAAGGATAGGGCCCAATCTGTGTTTCTCGCCGAATTCATTTGCGTGTCAGTCGCTCATTGCTGCAGCGCATTCTTTTTGGCGCGCGGATGGGAATCGCCATTGTGCGCTCGGCGCCGCTGCGATAATTGTACATGATGTGTCTATTGGCGCATCCAAGCCAGAGGTTGGAAAGTTATAGGACTCCATAGCCACTACAACCAAGAACGCCTGCTGGGAAGGCCCTTGTATGTAGCAATGTCACCAAAAATAAAAATTTAACTAATTAAATAATTCAAAATAATATTTTAAGTGCATTAAAAAACAAAAATTGTTAAAAAAATAATTTCATCATGCAGATTTCTTAATTAAAAATTAAATAAATAATTATTTGGAATTTTTTAAAGGTTAAAAATTAAATAAATAATTTTCTGCAATATTTTTTTAACAATTTTTTAATCACACGCTTAAAAAATTGATTTTTTAATAGACTTTTCAAGTAGTTTATGGCAAGTTTGTCTTTTCCCATTGATTATTGGTGTTCATTTTGTCTACCTCTACCACTATATCATCATAGGCATTTTGTTGACATCAAATTTATTGTCTTTCCTTTCAGTCCTGTCAAACTCAGCGGAGGGTGTGTTCATTTGTAATCATTTCAGTAGCTTTTTGAATGGACTCATCTATTGCAAACATTGGAATATGTTATTCGCTCATTTATTTCCACAAAATAAATACACGCGAAAATGCAATGTTAGGTAAGGTACATATTATCGCTGAAATAGCTACCGTATCCACTCAAAATAGGGAAGTGGTGTTTGCAGCACATGACATATGTATGACGCTGAACATTGAGATTAATGGAGTATAATGAAGTAATCTGTGTGCTGGATGGCAAGTGTGAGTGAGTGTGGGAGAGTGTGCACAACACTGTGTGCGTAAGTAGCCACAAAACACTCCATCACAAATCTTAAGTCCCCACCCTACACTCAGGGGTCTACTTCATTGAGGCGTGACATGCACAGTGCATTGTCTTGTGCGCAGCGCATCAGATACTTCTCTTCTCTTCATATGAAGACTTCGTCCACTTTGACTTCGTTTACTTTATATGAAGACTTGCTTGCACTTGAAGAACGTGAACTGGGGTCCTGCACCTTACAGTAGATGACCTCACAGGAGCCCCAAGGTGATGGGCATGGATATGTTGCATTCTTGCATGCATGTATTCTACCACAGAAGTATGTACATGCATCACAAATGCGCCACTTCAAAATACCTAGTTAAAAAATTAGTTAATTAAATAAATTAAGAAATGTCGGAGCAATGACCAGCGAAAACGCAAAAAATGTGCATCGATAATTGTCTTGGTAGTAGTTGTAATGTAAAGAGGGGGGTATGTGGCAGGGGTATGTCTATGACTTAAGAGCTGAGTTTGAAATAACGCCGCCATGCGTAAAACTACAGTAAGCAACATCGTTGTGCTTAAAATATGAGAGTGATCAAAATATCGCAAAGTGAAGGAAAAACAATGTGTTATGTACGCAGCTTCAATGGTCCTCACATTCCACCCAATAAAACGTCAACAACATGGAGAAAAACTCCTATCTTCTTTCTTCTTTTGTTTTTACACGGCGGACTCGCGGGCTCGTCGTGGCGGCGGGGGTTGGGCCGGTGGCGGCGACGGCGCCTGACGGCGGCACTCAGGTGGCTCGTCGTCACACTGCGCCAGCTGCTCAACAGCCGCTCTCTCCACCACCTCCCGAAGCTCGACGTCCTCCACTGCGCTGTGACAAAAAGTATACGCTGTGCACATCGTCGACGCGTCTTGCCTCGCCACCTACCCCCTTCTCCCCCTGCGCACGCCCACCCGCGCTCGCTCCGCCTGTCGATGATGGCGCGCCGTCCACCAGCGGTTCAACCCTCAAGCGAAGGTGCCAACGACGCTGCTGAGTATGGTGACGATGGCGACCGACGCGTGACCGCCCCCATAGCCAAAGAGTCGGCGGCCTCTGCGGCCTCGATGCGGGCCGCAGCGCCCTCGACTGCACCATTTTTCATTGAATGATGTCAAGCCATGCATTGGTGGACTGTTTGACAATGGATTATTATTTACAGAGTAAAGTCAGTCTCACTGTGCTCAGGCAACCACTAACCCATTTCTCATTGAATGATGGCCATGCATTGGCACACTGTTTGACAATGGACCATTATTTACAGAGTAAAGTCAGCCTCACTGTGCTCAGACTAATGCTAATCTGCTTTGCACTGAGTGATGTCAAGCCATGCATTGGCACACTGTTTGACAATAGACCATTATTTGCAGAGTAAAGTCAGTCTCACTGTGCTCATCCTAATGCTAATCTGTTTCTCATTGACTGATGTCAAGCCATGCATTGGTAGACTGTTTGACAATGGATCATTATTTACAGAGTAAAGTCAGTCTCACAGTAAAATCAGTGTCCTTGAGCAAAATTTCTGTCAAAATACATGCTTAAGGATAGGGCCCAATCTGTGAGGAAAATTTGTGTGTCTGGGAGCAAAATTTCTGGGTAAATCTGGAAAAACGCAATGTTAAGGATAGGTCTCGGATGTGTCCAATCAAGGAGGAAAATTTCTGGGTCTTTCCGCAATTATTGCGCAAAACAACGCGGCTGAAAGCCTGCGCCTGTGCTCTTGCAAAGCCTGAGCCTGACGCCCATGCCCATGAGCAGAAGCCTGAGCCCAAACCCTAAGCCCTAAGCCTAAGCGAAAGCCTAGGGCAACAATAATAAATCTAGACCATGTCACTGGCATGTTGATCAGATCGGTGTTAATGGGATAAGTCGTCTGTCAGGTCGGGTTCCCCCTTGTTGCGCGTGTACTGGTCGTAGTCTGAGGGATTGGCTTTTAGGATCAGGCTTATGCTTTTGCTTAGGAAGTTTGGCTAAGTGAGCCTAAGTTAGGCATAGGCTTTTGCGGACGCGGGTCTCGTTGTCAGCCAACCGTCAGTCAGCCAACAGTCAGCCGCTACTCTCGTTGTCCCACGGTCAAATGGAAAATGTGCCTATCGTACGCCCATTATTCATGTGCCCATCTAGGAGGCGCTGGTTGCCGGCACCCACACCGGCACATGTCACAGAAGCGGCGCCTTCTAATATCAATCACGCAAATTCCGCTGCATCCATTTGGGAGCGTCAATTCGCCCAAAATGTCTTCAATCACGAGCGTCTCAGTCTTTCTTGGTAATATATGCGAAGGCCAGGAAAGGTCAACCCACGCTCACGCCGCGTGCCTTGAAGGGGGCGGAGTCTTGAAGGGGCGGAGCTCACGGTTCGAGCTCACGGTCTTGAAGCTCACGGTCTCAGCCGCCGTTCTTCACTTGCACACCACTTGCGCTATCACTTTCCGAGCTCTCACGCAAACGTCAAAAGTCAAAAAGAATGCCGCGCATGCTGTTCGCCGCCTTGTTGACGGCCATCGCGGCCGGCGCGGCGGCGACGGCATTCTGGGAGTTTTTGAATCCCGACAAGTTGGAGGCGGATGCGAAGTTTGGTAATTAGAACAATGCAAATAATATGCGAATACGGTACATTCACCCAAATACAGTAATTTAAATAAAATGATAAAATAAAAATAAATCAAAGCCGCGAGAAATCGATTCGATGGTAGTAGGTGGATGATAGCAGTCGGCTGATGGTGGTAGTCTGCACCGTTCTCCTTGCACCTGAACATTCTAACACGAAAGACAAAGAACGAAGACAAGGTAAGTGGACTATTATCGGTTATGCACAAGGTCTGTGCGTACATACTACTTGAATAGAAAATGCGTTACAGAAGTGGTCACCACCACACCGCCGACCAAGGAGGAATCCAAGCAGGCGTATACCAGGCGCCCAAGGTGGCGTCCAAGCAGGCGCCCAAGGCGGCCTCCAAGGAGGCTACCAAGGTTGCCGAACCGAAGACGACTCCAACGATCGCCACCCAGTAAGTTTTCCAATTTTTTCTTTGAAGCCTTAGTTTGTGTCAAGGGAAAGCTGTAGAAAGGATGCTAGTTGTACTCTAACTCCTCCATTCATGTCCCGTGCCACTTGGTTTCAGCATTTGCTTACCCGAGATAGGTACGATACATAAACGTCAATTTTGGAGGGTAAAGCAAAATTTGCAGTAAAAATGGCCGGTTTTGCCGCTTGGTTTGTCTTTTCTCCTAATTTTGTGATTGATGAATAACCGCTGAATCGTCTGTTATGCGTAAATTTATGCAGCCAGGCTAGAAAAAAAATGCAGCAGAGGGGTCATTGTAGGAGGGCGGTCTGAGAGCTAATCGTTCATCAGTGCAGAATAAAACACTAAAGCGCCGAGGCACTACATGTTTGTGCGCAGTTATGAGAGGAATGTGTATCGCCTTTCACATGTCAACACTCCTCCTCGGCGGCAGGGGCGCTTCTTCCTTCATCAGGCCGTGCAGCCGCACCTCGTGCGCTCTTCCTCGGTTAGAGTGCCCAGAACGTAGAGCTTCTCTTGTCGCCTTGCCGTCGCTATCATCTTGCTGTTCTGGTTGTCAATCAGGCCCTTGAACTGGTCGAAGCTGACGGTGTTGCCTTTGTCAACCATAGCCTTGACTGACAGGATGTTTGAATTCAGCCCAGGCACCAGGAGAGCGTTGCTGACTCTCAATTTCGACAAAAACCCATGCTGTTTCGGTGTAATTAAAGAGTTTCTTGTAAGATGCTTCATCAGTGCGTTCTTAATCAGTCTTTCTGCAACTTTACAGGCCAGGCTGGTGATGTTAAGCTGATCGGTCGATAGTTTGCAGCGGTAGGGACCGTTTGCCTTTTAGTCTTAGCAATTCCCTGTACACTTCCATTGATGTGTGTGTGTGTGTGTGTGTGTGTGTGTGTGTGTGTGTGTGTGTGTGTGTGTGTGTGTGTGTGTGTGTGTGTGTGTGTGTGTGTGTGTGTGTGTGTGTGTGTATGCCAATGTGTGTGTGTGTGTATGCTCGCATGCCAATGAAGCCGACCGGAAGACAGTTTTGCCGTCTCCCGATTGTATGCTAGCAGCCTACCCAGACCGTAGGGGTGGCGTCAGTTGGACGGAGTGGGGTGTGATCTGCGCGCTCGCTTGTATAAGTGGAGCCGACAGAAAGACAGATTTGCAGCGCCCCGTCAATCTGCGCGACAGCCACAGCCAGTCCATTGGCTGCGTTGATGTCGCCGACGTGCTCCGTGTTCGCAACAAACACGGACGCATGGAGCGGCATGCGTAGCGTCACGTTCTGCACCAGCGACAACACCATCGCGCTGGCGGAGTTCACGGCCCGCTTTGGCGTGCTCTACACCAACGCAGAACCGCAAGGAACGTTCGAAAGTCCGGAGCTGCATTTTGACTGGCCAGCCAGCATAACATCCTTGGGGGACATTGGGCGAAAGGTGAATCTGGCTTTCACCAACCAGCCGAGCCAATTCACCTGGCAGAGCAGCCTCGTGCTAGTCTGCCCTCCCAACTGCCAGCGCAAAAAAAAAAATTTTCTTACAAAATTTTCTTGCATTTGACAACTTTAGCAAGCGCTCTTTTCTCGTGTGCGTGACTATTTGTTTTGTATTACTGTTCTGTACACAAAGTCAAAATTGGAATAGCATCGCACGGGTCTGCACCATTGCACTTGATTATGATTATCAACAATCACAACTGGATCAGGCTGGCTTTTGCTGTTTCTGACTTGTAGGGCAGCCTGCAAATCTCTTGCGCACAAACGCACGCGCGTCCACCGTCTTCATGGGAGTCTTGAACATGTGATCGGGAACGCTCTTGGCCGCTGCTCGCGGCCGCCGCTCCCGACGCGTCGTTGGCCGACGCCAGCTCTTTGGCTCGCTTGGCCTCGGCCGCGGCCTCGCGGCGCCTGTCGAAGGCCGCCTTGCACCACGATTGCAGCTGCTTCACTTCAGCCAACAACTCGCCCACCTCGCGGTCGCGACCCTTCTGTGACATCACCATCTGCAACAAGGTGCTGTTGCACATCGAGTAGCGTTACGCTGTTTGCATTTTACTACAATATTGCATGTAACTGGTCCGGACATGTACCATTACGCATCATTCTAAACGACCTTGTAAAATGTTCGCTTTTTCGCTGCCCGCGTGGAAATCCTATAGGTTCGAATCCTGCTCGCTTCGCCACTTTTGCTGCTGGCGTTGTCGTCGTATTTGATTCACACACCGAAACGAGCCAACCGAGCGGCCGAGCGCGAGAGCCAGAAGTGCGCCCGCCGACCACTCACACAAGAGCTGCGCGAACAGCGATAGCGCGGCGAGCACGAAAAAGCAGAGATCGCGCGCCTGGTTGGCGCCAGCCGACGGATATACATACGTACACACGACGCATACTACCGTAAATCCTCCAATAGTGCCCCCGGGGCACTATTTTTTCAACCTCTCCTTACCCGGGGGCACTATTGGACGGGGGGGGGGCACTATTGGAGGGGGGGCTTCTATTATTTCAACCTAAAAATTTTGAATGGTAATGCTAGTTTCGCTGTCAAAATTGCCGATTTTTCGGCGATTTTGATCACTTTTGCCACATTTAATGGTTGATTTACCGTTAATAGTTGCTGAAACGTACTATTATTGGTTAGTAGTAGTGTGTATACACGATATAAATGTACCTACCACTATATTTTTGCCCATAAAAGGCCCATGGCACAACATACCCCTTACCCCCGGGGGCACTATTGGAGGGGGGCTCTATTATTTCAACCTTGCCGTACCCGGGGGCACTATTGGAGGGGGGGGGGGGCACTATTGGAGGGGGGGGGGTGTATTGGAGGATTTACGGTACGTTGCGTCTAGCTGCTCTAAAGGTACGTTTGCGATTATGTCCTGCACTGGCTACGATGTCTAGCACTCGATATATCGTGCAGCGACAGGGAGAGCACAAGCAAACAAAATTTACAAACAAGCTGCCTACATAGCAGCCCTCTGCAGCATACCTGTAGCTGGGGGGGGGGGTTGGGGGCCCCGCAAAATTGTTTCAACCACCCCCAACTCCTCCCCCCCCAACCCCCCAGAATTTTTCCAAGGGATTTTCACTCGGTCTAAAACGATAAAAGTGAGTAAATGTTGGTGTATGTCAGTGCTTTTCAGTGTTACATACCTATATGACCGTTAAGCAGCTAAATAACACTGTTTAGACTCTATTTATTAAGGAAAAATTTGCAGGTGGCTGCAAAAAAAAGGTGAATATGTGACGCTATTTTGTTAAAGTCCAGTTTGAAAAAGAGGGGTATAATCAAGGCACGCCTCAAGCCACTTACGCTTTGCAGCTGATCAACTTCAGTTTGAACAAACCGTGTATAAAAACTGAACCAAACCCAGCAACACGTCACATATTTGGCATTTTTTTTGTGTTCGCGTGCATACGAAGGTGCAGTGGCAATTATTAGGACCTACACACACTGCATTCACATATGCCGCATGACAGAATGCCACTTGGTTGTGAGACAGACAGGAAGGACCCCATGATCTTGCACATGGGACACGATGCACGCGCAGGCTTGCACGCACGCACGCACGCACGCACGCACGCACGCAGGCACGCACGCACGCACGCACGCAAGCACGCACGCACCCACGCACTCACGCACGAGATGTAAAATGGTGCATTGCACTATGGAAACGTTGTAGGTCATCATGGGATGATATGCTTAAGGGGAATGACAAATGGAGCCAGTACAGTATGTATGCATTACCTACACATCACTAACTGCAGTGGCAACCTACATGTCACAAATGTTAGCAGGGTGCCGATTATTTATCCAGGAAGTTTGGCTGTGCCAGGTCCATGGTAATGGCCAATGGCAATGCATTGTCAGAGAGAGATGAGATGTGAAAGGGTTGCTGTTGCGTTTTGGCTGAATGAGGGTGGCTCGCACAAAAAATGCCGAATATGTGACGTGTTGCTGGGTTTGGTTCAGTTTTTATACACGGTTTGTTCAAACTGAAGTTGATCAGCTGCAAAGCGTAAGTGGCTTGAGGCGTGCCTTGATTATACCCCTCTTTTTCAAACTGGACTTTAACAAAATAGCGTCACATATTCACCTTTTTTTTGCAGCCACCTGCAAATTTTTCCTTAATACAGTGTTTTTTCGTAAGACAAGCATTGATATGCAGGCACGCACGCACGCTCGCACGCATGTATGCACACACGTGTGCGCGCCCGCACGTACGCACGCTTGCACTCACGCACGCACGCACGCTCGCACGCACGCACATACAGACATACAGCAGCAGACCAGAATGCACACATGCCCCAGCGTACCAAAAAAAAGCAAATGTAGCGTGGAATCCCTCAATCGCAGTAGGAGACACGCATTGTATAGAAACGCGCCAAAATCGGTTCAGATAATCAAAAGTTATAGGCAATCAAAAAATCCAAAATCCGCTCTGATACAGTGTACACCCGGACAAAGAAGTGTGCCGCGCGCTACTTGCAACCGGTCTGACAGACATGCGCGCACGATGGCGCGATCGAAGCGTGTGAGACTGGTGGGGGGGGGGGGTTTGCTATAGTGCTGCGCCATAGGGGGTACGGGGTACATTATGTGCGTGCGTGCGTGCGTGCCTGCGTTTGCAGTTGTGCTATATTGCTGCGTTTTGGCATAGTGATGTAAAGTATGAAAATGATCGCTATGACCAGGCGGTCAACTTTTGTGTTTTAAACGAAATGATCCGACCTACCCACATCGAGTTGTTTGTGATGCAGCCCATTTGAAGGTGTGCGTGCGTGCGTGCACATCTGCAGAGCCATATTGGTTCGCCGGAGCATAGGGATGTAAAGAATCAAAATGATCTACACGTGCAGGCGGTCAACTTTTGTGTTTTAGCCGAACTGATCCGACGTACCCACATCGAGATATAGCGATTTTCCCGGAAGTGAAAATATTTTGGTGCATCGGAGCGCGTTGGCACTAAGGAATGAAATGTTCCACACCAATTGGTGATCAACTTTATTATTGACCTCAAAGCGATCCGAGCTAACCACACCGAAATATCGCCATTTTATGTCATTGGTATAATGGGGAGATGTATTTTGGTGCGTCCAATGCGGTCCAATTGTTGAAACTTTTCTAAGTTAGGTCCTGGCCATCAACTTTCCCCTTTATAGCGAAGCTCTGCGACGAACGGTTGGAGCGCCTATAGGGCACAAACTTTTCGGGTCCTTCAAAAAAGCATAAAATCAGCAATATCTCTGGATATACAGAGTCTAGACAAGAATCTTTTGGCACCACAAATTGTTGCCATGGATCGCCCATACGTGCAAAGTTTCATCCTGATTGCTTTCGGCGTTCGCGAGCAGTGCTCCAAAAACTGGGAGGAGAACACGAAAAAAAAAAGCCACAAAATTGGAACGTTTTTGGAGGTATTGACCCCTTACAGTAAAGCAAGGAAACGCGTTATGGCGCGTTCGATGCCCCAGAAGAAGGCGGTTCATTTGCGCCATAACGCGTCGAAATCCGTTCAGGCAATCAAAAGTTATAGGCGATCGAAAATTCAAAAACCCGCATTGAGAAGTGGTCACATATTAGGGTTGTACGCTGACGCGTACACCCTGATACCCACTTTTTAAAAAACCGCATTAAAATAACTTCTCGACTTGCTTGAGCACTGGCCGCAGCTCGGCGTTGCCTTGCTCGCCCAGCAGCAGGGCGAGCCAGTCGGCTTGGGGACCGACTGACCGCACGGCCACCATTCTCACCACGTGCGCGTGGACGAGGCGGCGTCCATCTTCTGGGATTTTCGGCGGCTTAAGATTTTCAGGCTTGGGAAACCGAGTGGAAAGCGGCCGAGTGATCGAGGGGCGACTAGGGAGGCGGAGAGGGGCGTCGGTGGAACGGAAGCAGCCTTGCCAGTCCGCGCAGCTTACCTAGTCGCGCGCTCCACCCATTTACGCCGCGCTTGCAGGCGGGGGCTGGGTGAGGGAGAGGAGGGAGGGAAGGGGTCTGCTGGCCCAGTGCAGCGCGCTGATGGTCTGGCGCGAGGGCAAGGACAATGGCAGCCGAGCCAGAGGCATTGGCAAGGCTCAGTCGCTAGCAGCGCTGAAGAGGTAGTCGCTGGCGCCAGCCAAGTCGTAGGGTCCATTGTTTGGCACGGAGCGCGCACGCGGCCAATGGGCCTAGGAGTTAGCCGGCGGCTCGAATTCCCGGCCAGACGCCCATCTCCTGCCACAACAGCTTGTCCAGCAATGGGTGGAAGACGAGACGAGACGAAGACGCGTCGCGTTGCGCAACAACCCAGCGGCGGCGCGCACCTCAGCGCGCTCCAGGCAGGGAGATATGAAAAAAGCTGCCGACCTGTTGCCAAACTTGGGAGGGCTGGCTATGCTACCTGACACCAGACCTGACACAGGTTTTCTAGGTTTGAGATATTATTGACAAGACGCTTTGCCGGAGTTGGGAAAGCGTGTAAAACGCCATAAAAGTTGCACCCTCTGCTGAATTCCAGCTAAAGTAAGAAAGGCCAGATGCGCTAGCAGTAAATGAAGCTGACGCATCTGCAGGTCACGTAGGCATTGGGAAGTTTACGAGTGACTCACCGACTGAGCCATGGCTCAGTCAGTGAGGACAACGGAACGAACAAGAACGATAACGAGATGCTCCGTCTTTTGGTCGCGACCATTGCTGCTCTCGCACTGACAGCAGCTGCTCGGTAGGTGACAACAGAGCCAGACGTTGCTGAAGTCGTGTCTCTGTAGCTGACAGTTACAGGGCAAAAAGACTCTCCATGTGGGACGGCGTCTACAATCTGTTCAGCCAGGCCAACAACATTCAAGAAGAGAGTCCAGAGGTAAAAGATTTGGGAGACCCACTGCAGTATCTCGCCATCGACGGCGAACTTTGCCAGATGTGCCTTGTGGTCGACATCAACAGCGCCCCCTACCACACAAACTTGCCATGCGTTTTGAACGACGAAGACCCACTTGAAGACATGGCGAAAGCTCTTGGCCAAGTAGTCGGCGCTGGCCATAAATGTGTCAGCTGGTGCTAGAACACAGGAAAGGTGGCGGCACCCCTGCTCGAGTACTGGCCATACATATTGTTGGAAGCATTTTTGGTGTAGCGCTGCTCGTGACCACCGCTCACCATTACACCTAGGTAGAAGCGGTGTCTATTTTAGGGTAACAGCCAAAGAACAGTGTTTGTAGGGTAGACTCACCCGGTGCACGCCATCGGGCAAGCAGGTTCCGTAGCTCACTAGCCATTGGCCTACTTTGATGATCATTTGCAGAACTCATGGTTCAATTCACATGTGGCACAGGTTAGACGAATATCACGGTGCAGACAAATAGCGCACTTGAAGCAAATATCATACCGCATGCAACTGTACAATAGAGGTACTCTATAATTAGACATATAAACTCTATAGGGCCAAGCGCCAGTGTACATGAGGTGAGGTTGCTGTCAGCAATTATGCCTACTTGTACTGTGTACTGTACCAATTTCAAGACAAAATTTAATGAAAAGTGTTTCAGTTTAAATTTTTTTTTTAAATCCCAACTCACGATAGATACATACATATGCACCGTTCCATTCCAATGATTAGTTGTGAGTTTAATGCTTATTTGTCTGTGTGTGATAATCGTCTTCAGGCACAATATTTGTCTGTGGATGGGATGCACATCATACGTAGCTCTTGTTGTTTAGAGGCTCTTCTTCTTTTCTTTCTTCTTTCCTGAGGCCGGCTCCGGCGTCGTCCATGGTAGCGGCCGACGTATGAGCAGAGAGCGTCCGCGCTTGTGCGCTATAAACTCTCTTGTTTAGAGGCTCTTTCACGTCCGCCTAAGCCGAGGCGTCCGCCTGGCGCTTTTTGGCGTTTGGCGCCATCGTGGGAGGTTTATTCGAAGAGAATTACAGTGACTGGTCCATTGTATTGCATACGCAAACAAATGTCATACGTGGAGACAATTACCACGGTCACCGACAATGGGAACCCTCATTTCGACCATCGACCCCCACCCCCTTCGCAGGGGTCTCTTAAGTGAGACGACTGAAATTCCAACAATTGAAACGACTGAAATGCCGCATACATGACTGACAATGCGCCGAACTTGAGTTGCACAGCTCTCAAACGTCATGGGTGCAAATCTCACAAACGACCTTGTGTGGGCGGTTTTGTGGTGTTGAGGATGCGATGTGACCAATTTAATGCTATGAATGGTGTCACGGTACTAGTACATGATACATGATACACAGCACACGATACAGTAGCAATGCACAGTTTGGCAGAAACCAGGCACTATCAAATCCAAACAGTCTAGAAGCTACAAACTACAGAATTACGAATGAGTGAAAAGTGGTCAGTATGTCCTCATTGAGCCCTTTTAAAATGGTCAGTTCGAGAAATCAACTCTAACTTTGGGTGGGAATCTGCAGAAGGTACGATTCGAGATGACGTTTGAGATCTGTGCAACTCAAGTTCGGCGCATTGTCAGCCATGTATGGAGGCTACTGTTACACAACAAATCGTGAAGGGGAGGGCCAATTTGGGCAAAAGACAATGGCGAAAGGGCAAAAATCGCGCCAAAAAACGCGAAATTTGAAGGTTTCGGCTTATAACTCTCGAACGCCACGGCTTTAGACTCTACAAATTTGAGGGTAGAGTACCCCAAGGGTCCCCCCACTGGAGGTAATTTTCGGGCAAAAAATATTTGGTGGCACAGCAGTTATGGCTATTTTTGCAAAAATAGCACGGCCATTTTTGGAGCATTTGGAAGGTTTCGGCTTATAACTATCGAACGCCAGGCTTTAGACCCTATAAATTTGAGGGTAGAGTGCCCCAAGGGTTCCCCCATTGGCGGTAAATTTTGGGCGAAAAATATTTGGTGGCACAGCACTTATGGACATTTTTGCAAAATTTTTTTGGAGCACACACATTTTTGGAGCATCGCAACATAAGCTAGGAAGAATGCAGAGAGGTGCCAACTTGGGGTGTGCTAGTAGAGTTGTTAACTTAGTGGTACCACCTACCAGCCACGCCCTTAGGCACACCACCCTTGAGAGAGATGGCCCAATACAACCAAGTCCCATTTTTTGGTCACTTTTTGGCGTTTCAGTCGTCTCACTTAGGAAACCCCTGCGAAGGGGGTGGGGGGTCGATGGTCGAAATGAGGGTTCCCACCACCAATGGGACATTCATCTGGACCCCCTAAAAGCGATTTTAGCAAAATCAATTTTTTTGCGGGCATTGGATACCTGGAAATTCTGTGGAACTCCTCTTAAAAACTTCCCGAAGGTTCGCTGCCGCGATGGCCGCGATGGCTGTCAAGACGGCGGCGATTATTATGCGCAGCATTCTTCACTATTGACAAAAGTGTTGTGAAAGTGACGACGAAAGCCTAGTCTTCCCAAAGTGCTAATAAAAGTGTTTTGCAAGCAAATGCGTCCCTGGCGTCCTGGGAACACGTCCGCGGGCGCATACGCCCCTGTTCACCAAAAGACATCTGCTCGGAACTGTATCTACGTTAGAAACTATGCGTGACTTGGGCGTCATTGTCTCCAAAGACCTTCGTTTTACTAAACATTGCTACCAGATTAGTAAGGCTGCTGGTCCAAGAGCTTCCGCAATACTAAACTGCTTTCACACTAGAGATTTGAATGTGTTAAGAGTGTTATTTTGCGCGTTTGTTAGAAGCCGTCTTCAATATGCTTCCCTGTGTTGGAATCTGGTCATGGTTGGTAACACAAGACAGCTGGAGTCAATTCAGAGAACTTTCACCAGAAATATTCCGCAACTACCTTCGCCACTTGTCATATGATCAACGGAGAGAGCGCATTTGTCTTCCCCTCCTTGAGCTACGGCGGCTACATGCCGATTTAATCTATGTCTATGAAATAATTCACAAACAAACTTCCAATAAATTTGAAGATTTCTTTACCTTAAATAGAGACAGCAGAACGAGGGGGCATAATTTTAAACTCCGTCCACAAAAGCACAATACTCAGTATAGAGCGCACTTTTTCTCGAATAGGGTCCTTGCTGCTTGGAATGCCTTGTCGGAAGGAACGGTCAACTCCAAAACTATCATTACATTTAAACATAAACTTTTAAAGGAAAACCTATCCCAATTCTTAAATGGTTTGGTTATAAAATCACCTTTTTGGTGTCACCTAGCCATGTCTCGCACGTGATAACGTAAACAGTTGGCGGGCGTTGCACTCTCCCCTCCCCCCCCCCTCCAATTAATACCTGTGGACATTAGTACTTTGTTTGTTGTGACACATGTGTACCCATAATTTCTCTCGCCCGCTGTGCCTTTGTAATGTCGTACACCTTGCTTCGACGAATAAACAAAACACATGTCATGTCATGTCTGTGCAATTTTCAGGACGGTCAGTACAGTACAGACATCCAATCGGAGTCGCTCACGCCATCAGCGATAGCCCGACCATTGGCTGAACCTTCCAGAGCTTGACTGTGCCGAAGGAGTTGCTGGAATTGTATTGTTTGTCGCAATTGTCATTCAAGTCATGGCACGCAGTTGTCGTGAGTTTGGGCCGGTTGCCTGTGCTCACGAGATCAGCCGACCGCCTGTGCGATCTTGGTTCAGTTTTCTCGGTCAGCGCGGCTCTCTTAGTCAGACTGACAGAAACGCGCCGAGTCATTCGTCGTAAGCAGTCCGCGCGCGTCATTCGTCGTAAACAATCCAATTGGAGCTGCGTCCGCTGCGTTTCCAAAACGTACCGTAAGCAAAACCTAAGCGTCGTAAGAATATGTGATGTAAAACACATCGTCTTGTGGTGATGTAAGTCTACCTACCCACACATGTCACATATGCTCTTCAATGTAGGGTACATTGATTAACAACAAATGTTTTATTATATATTGCAGGTTGACCGAACAAAATACAGGCTTACGATTTCGATTTACGACTATGACCTTACGATTACGACTACGACTTTTTTTAGATAAGATACAGGCGGCAATGTATTATTTAAAAAAAAATACGTGCATTTTTCTTTTTTTTTTTAAATACGTTTGCAAAAATACGCGCCCAAATTTAGCCACAATTACACAATAGCCCAGATGACGCGTCGGTGAGCAACAAAGAACCAGAGTAGGCAAGCGGGGCGTCGGCGCTTGATAATCCCGCCAGAACAGAGGGTGCGGCCCGCCAGAGGTCAGCAACCTCAAATAAACGGGCGAGCCAAAGAGCACCGTATTCGCTGCGAGCTACATACAACACTGTCACTGCACAAAGTAGCGAAGTTGCAACACTCCACGCGGCACTTCTCAGGGAAAGGTGTAGATTTCATCGAGGTGAAGCATGCGCTTTCCCACAGCTCTTTTCAGCGAGACCATGACTAAGACCACCATTCTCTGCTGATAATATATACCGGTATGCCTGTGATGTCATCGATGCTCCACTGGCCGTTTCCCGTCCCGCTGACAAAGACGCCCACCAATCTCTCGGTCGAAGTCGAGAGAGCGCTCATGGTAGGCGCGCCCACCCTTGCCATGGAGGTCATCAGAAAACTCCTTGCTCACTCGACTCTCGGCATTTTTGGCCCAACTCCCATCGAAATTTCAAGTCGTAGCGCAGTCTTGTAAATGGGTCGTGATGGAGAAATTTCGCGACCAAAGTGGCACTAATTGATTTGGTCTCAATTGCCGTGATGAAGTGTTCAAACACCTCAGTGTGGCTGATGCGCACGAGGAGAAGATAGGCAATCTGACCATGGATCATGGTTTTATCATAGAGGCACTCGTGGCCCAGCTAAACAAGATGTGTAGCAAGGTAGTATTTATATACAGAGCTATAGAAGCAGCACCTGATTCTCAAGATCGAATACACACGAGGTACGGGCTTCTAACAAGATGTCGTTCGTGGCTGTGTAGACTTTAGACGCATAGACGCGCACCGCTGTTCTCCCGGCCTAGCGTGAAAACCGGATTGCGTTGCCGTTGCTGTCCACAGGGCGGGTAGGGAAGGGCATGGATGCGCGACACACCGCGTAAGGTATAAGATGGGTGGGTGGCGCCACCGTCACAGTGTGTGTGTGTGTGTGTGCGTGCGCGTGCGCGTCGTTGGGACGTCTGGTGTATTCTCTCTTATTTCCAACAAGCACGCTCTGGTGTTCTCGTTTTCGTGTGCGCACGCTCTCGATGCCTCGCCTGATGCCAACCAGACTACAGTCCATCAGACGATCAAGATCTTTCATCACCAAATCGGCATCCGTTGTCCCAAATGAATGGAGCGAGACAACCTACCTAGTTCGCAGGTATTTTGGAAGATTTGGCGCCTGCTTTAAATATTGCTTGCATTGCAGACTTTAACACCGCTGTTCAAGAGGAAATCGAGCGAAGGACTGCTCGACTTCTTATCGCTCTTCATCATGCTGTCCTGCAACCCATGGAACCTCTCCCTCAGCGCCATCTCACGTCTAGTGATAAACCTCACACCTTTCTTGCTGGTGTCGTTGCAAAAGTCTGAGGCGCACCAATCACACTTGACTTCTCGCACAAAGTCCTCCACAAAGTCTTTTCCCTCTAAAAAATCTCCTCTACACGCCTTTGCGCCAAGAAAGCTCCGCACACATCGACCCTTCCAGTTCATACTCCCCCCTACTTGGCCCCCTATAATTATACACACTCCTATGGCTCTAACAAAACAATCAGCCCCCGTGGGATAGTTATAATGGTTTACTGCATACGGTGCACAAACCTTCACATTGTACAGTGTACGGTAGGTCTGTACCTACATACATAATACTACACCGAGGAAATTTTGCAAGGCGTTTACGTCACTCTGACAAACAGGACACTTGGACGTGTCGAGCTTGATCTTGCACGCCTGACAGATGGCGTGTTGCTGCAGGTCCGTGTGCAGGGCTTCGAAAGACCCCTCCTGCTGGCAGATGACACACACGAGGCTGTTAGCGAGCACTTTCCTCCTGCCCATCGGCTAAACTGACAGCTCCATCCAGAAAGCGAGACAGCAAACGAGCGGACGGACCCTACGGAGCCCTACGGACCCTGCCACCCTGCGGACCTATCCTTATGTATTAAGCATGTAGACCCTGCAGACCGATCCTTAAGCGTACTACCTGTATGTACATCCTCCCTGCCACCCTTCGGGCCTATCCTTAACCCTTAAAGGTTGACTTCACTTGACTTCATGACTTTATCGTGACTTCATCAAACTCGATTTGCAATTGTTTTTCGCCGATATACCCTTCTCTATTGGTTTTCAAAATCTGGAAAATTTCCTTCCTATGGCGGAACGTTCGTAAAATCGATCTGTTGATTTTACCTATGTGCGCATTGCTTGAAACCGGTTTTTGAAGAAAGAACGGTTTTGCTAGTATCTGTTCCTGACACGTCAACCTGAGCGAGAGTTGTCAGCGCTATTCGCTGCGTCGCGAGCATAGAAGCTGCTTGCCTGTCGAAATTATCGGTGCCCCAAAAGGCACAACCTGGTGAAACGAATGCAGAAAGGTGACTCACTGAAAATGATGAGCAATTGCGGTTGGTACAATTGTTTGTTTCTCAGATGCATCAGAACACTGTTCTCCATTGCAGGGGAAACAGTTACAGTAACCTGGAAGGATGCTGTTGCAGTAGTATGGGTTGCAGTAAGGTGTTTAGGGACTCCACTGTTTCCGCAAAGGAAAAACGAGCAAAGGAAGCATTTACCCATTGCGGTTGGCACAACCTGCCGTGGCGAAGCAGTTCAACAGAAACATGGGAGGAGTTGATCTGCAGTACGTAACCTTCCAATGACGCTTCCGTTTTCAATTTTATCAAGTAGTTCACGCCGCACCATTCAGTGACCAGTTGTGAGCTCACACTAAAATGCACCACAAGTCTCGCCGCTGGTATGTCAGGGCTGTGGTGCTGCAAGCCTTCGATTGGTTTGCTGCCAATTCGGTAGTACTGTATAAGCAGTTCACAGATGAAAACATTTCGAATTCCTCTGGAAAGAAGGTAGGTAATGTGCAAGGAACTGTTGACTTTTGCAAGTCATCTGGAAATCAGTGACACTACAGTGAAAGTGAACCCACTACCTGTGCTGCCCTCTGACCAGGCCATGTGTGGCAGGACTGACTACCATCTGAAAGCTCAGGCACTGGAGGTGGTGAAGCTTCTGCGTCTGCAGAAGGCCATGGGAGAGTGGGTCCGTTCTCTACTATAATGTTCTGTGTGGCGCAAGAATGTCCTGGTGCATGAAGGTGCCTCTCGTTTAGGTACAGAGGGAATGCCAAGGGCACTGCCAGCGAGTGCAGACTCGCGTTTGCTGCTCTATTTGCGAAGTGTACCTGTGTGTGTCTGGAGGAGGCTGCTTCAAAAGGTTCCATGAAAATGAACACTACTTATTTGATTACCCTCAGATCCCTCTTGGAATGGTCATGGAACAAACAAAAGTACTAATGCGTGATTAATTCTCACAGTCACAAAATCTGTGAAATTGAAATGAGCCGAAACTTTGGAAACCTGCTTCTATTAGGTCCAGTATGTTGTATTCTAATTTTTATCAGAATCGGTCCAGCCAATCTCTGAATCGATTGGGGGCGGTTTTTTTTTTTGCCCACCCTGTAAGGGTGTCCAGCGTTTACAATTAGTGTTAGCAATCTAAAATTTTCATTTTTACAGCGCCTTGCCAATGACAGTCGATGACAAGGCTACACCTTCCTTCTTTGAACAGCAGCGCTTGCATTGTCAGCAAATTTAGCGACTGAATGGCCAGCGGAAACAGTCGACTTGTTCTAGCCAACAGATTCCAACTGGAGTAGAGTCCTGAAGTAGAGCATTCCTCTATTGGTGCCTTGGTCAAGCGTCTGCTCCAGCCGGCTGAGCTGCACCTGGGAGAGCAGCAGCGCGTTGCAGTAGCACGAAACCCATCAGGGTTTTTAATGGGACCACAGTCTGTGCATCCAACCACCTACTGCGGGTCTTGCACTATTGTTCAAATCATGAGCATACATTACCAATATCTAGGCAACTAGCGGGTGCCACTGTGGCTGAGGAGGTCGTCTCCCACTGTCTCTCTGAGCGCTTGCTGGAGCACTTGAAATTTGCTGAGCTCTTCCTTGAACTGTCACAAGTTGTTATTGAGCAGCTCTAACACGCTCCACCGTCCAGCCATCTTCGTCTGGTGCCTTGTACTGTTCCTCCAGCTTCAGTAAGAAAGGCTTCTAAGTGACGTCTGTTCCTAGTTTTCACCTTGGGCTTTCAACTGTCTGGGTACACTAGTTTCTAGGCTGTCGACTAAATTGCGCAGTTTCCACAGCTTGTTTGCTGGAACTGGTGGCAAATTGCGGAAGTTGGTGTAGAGGATTTCCTTGATTATTGGTATGTCACCGAACCTGTACGCTTGAGGGTGTAGAGGGCCACTGCGTAATTTGCATTAAGGACAATTTCCAGCTAGCCGGCAACCGGTATCTGGAACCGGCGGCCGGCATCAGTCGCGTCAAGTGCCTCGATTTCCAATTGCCAAACAATTCTGGGCTGGATACGCGCCCAAGGCGCCTGCAAGCCATTTTCTCGGTTTGTGAGCACCACGAACAGAATCCCGCAAGTTAGGCAGGGCATTGGTTGAGCAAGCATATGGCGCGCGAAAAGCGGGACATTTTCTTTATATGGGAGAC
This sequence comes from Paralinhomoeus sp. GSCO2_6, assembly GCA_030248085.1. Classification (NCBI taxonomy): domain Eukaryota; kingdom Metazoa; phylum Nematoda; class Chromadorea; order Monhysterida; family Linhomoeidae; genus Paralinhomoeus; species Paralinhomoeus sp. GSCO2_6. The sequence continues at coordinate 44,993 of JASAMY010003690.1, forward strand.
CTGCCGCCACAAAGAAACCTGAGCTTGGATAAGGTTGGTTGAATGGCGCCGAGCCGCAAGAGCCAAGCGGCAGCGGTGGACGCGGAGGTGGCGCGGGCGGCGGCGGCGGCACAGGAGCGCGAGAGGGTGAAGGCAACATCGGCCGAACCGTCGCCCAGGACCCCATGAACGCCCTCGAGGGCGAGGCGGCAGCGGCGGCGCAGGAGCGAGAGAGGGTGAAGCGAAACATCGGCTGAACCGTCGCCCAGGACGCCGTGAACGCCCTCGGGGGCGAGGCGGCAGCGGCGGCACAGGAGCGAGAGAGGGTGAAGCGTAACATCGGCTGAACCGTCGCCCAGGACGCCGTGAACGCCCTCGAGGGCAAGGCGGCAGCAGCGGCGCAGGAGCGAGAGAGGGTGAAGCGCAACATCGGCTGAACCATCGCCCAGGATGCCGTGAACCCCCTCGAGGGCGAGTCGGCAGCGGCGGCGCAGGAGCGAGAGAGGTTGAAGTGCAACATCGGCTGAACCGTCGCCCAGGACGCCGTGAACGCCCTCGAGGGCGAGGCGGCAGCGGCGGCGCAGGAGCGAGAGAAGGGTGAAGTGCAACATCGGCTGAACCGTCGCCCAGGACGCCGTGAACGCCCTCGAGGGCGGGGCGGTGGCGGCAGCGCAGGAGCGCGAGAGGATGGAGCGCAACATTGGCCGAGCCGTCGCACAGGACGCCGTGAACGCCCTCGAGGGCGGGGCGGCGGCACAGGAGCACGAGAGGGTGAAGAGCAACATCGGCCGAACCGTCGCCCAGGACGCCGTGATTGTTGTTGACGCACACACACACTTTGACGGCGGCGCCACTCACCCATCTTGTGTACCTTACGCGGTGTGTCGCGCATCCATACCCTTCCCTACCCGCCGTGTGGACAGCAACAGCAACGCAATCCGGTTCTCACGCTAGGCCGGGAGAACGGCGGTGCGCGTCTATGCATCTAAAGCCTACACAGCCATGAACGCCATCTTGCTAGAAGCCCGCACCTCGTGTGTTTTCGATCTTGAGAATCAGGTGCTGCTTCTATAACTCTGTATATAAATACTACCTTGCTACACATGTTGTTTAGCTGGACCACGAGTGCCTCATTGACACAACCATGATCCATGGTCAGATTGCCTATCTTCTCCTCGAGCGCATCCGCCACACTGAGGTGTTCGAACTCTTCATCACGGCAATTGAGACCAAATCAATTAGTGCCACTTCGGTCACGAAATTTCTCCGTCACGACCCATTTACAAGACTGCGCTACAACTTGAAATTTTGACGGGAGTTGCGCCAAAAATTCCGATTTCATTTTGAATTCAGCGAAAAAGCGAGCGAACCGAACAACTCAGCGGACGCTTCTAAAGGTCTGGGTCAAACGGCGCATGCTCGAATGGCGCATGCTCGAACGGCGCATGCTTGAACAGCGCATGCTCGAATGGCGCATGCTCGAACGGCGCATGCTTGAACAGCGCACGCTCGAACGGCGCATGCTTGAACAGCGCATGCTCGAACGGCGCATGCTCAAACAGCGCATGCTCAAACGGCGCATGCTCGAACGGCGCATGCTCGAATGGCGCATGCTCCAATGGCGCACGCATGCTCAAATGGCGCGAGTCGGTCTTGCAAAGTTAGGCCATTGACCGTGTCAGTTGCTGTATTGTGTGAGGCAGGGAATCAGTTGAGCAAGCCCGTGGCGCGCGAAAACCGCCACATTTTCTTTAGAAATACCACCGCTGACTGAGATGGCCTGGAGTGCTGCCAGAGCGGACTTCGAATTCCGGCGAGGTTGGTTAAATGGGTCGTTTATTCTTTTATTGCAAACTGCTTTGTAGTACAAAAAGTGGGTCAAGTTTGTCAATGTAAGGTGCCACACATTCGTGAATCTGCCTGAACGCCACACATTCGCAACTTTGAGCGCATCTGTTTTCAATACTAGAGATATCTTTCATTATCGGAATTTAACCGAATCCGCGTCCGTCTGGTTTCGTTGTTGGAATTGTCAGAAATTTGCAAAACAATCCTAACAAAACAATCCTTCCTACTCCAATGCATTGATTCCTAGCGTTCAGTACGGTACCTCGGCAGTGTTTGTCGGCGCCTTTGTTCGAACGAGAATGGCGCCCCGCTGGTCGATGCACAGCATGGAATGGCGGATACGTATGACGCCGCGGCGCGGAAGAGGTCGTGCGCAGATTGCGGCTCGACAAATGGGGTGTTGTTTATACACGTCGGGTCTTGGTACAGGTCAATCTCGTTGACGCCCCGGTCAGCTAACGCCACGCCGTTCGCTTTTATCAGCAACTTTCCTTCCGCAGCCATGCGCCTTGCAGAACCTGGGATCACTCGAGCTCGTTGCGTTTCCTTTTTTCTGAAGAAAGTGAAGTCTGAAAATACTGAAGTGATTTGAGATGGCGTCCATTCCATGCTGCCAAGCGCACGCAGTTAGGACGGCGTTGAACCGTGCGCCTCCCCCTCCCCCTCTCATTTTATCACCCCACCGCACACGATTCAGACGGAAGGGAGGGAACGGAATCGGGTCTGTTCCGCGACCTCCTCGGCGGTCTGGCCAGCATGCAGACGGTTGACGCGGCGCCGGTCGCTCGCAGTGTGGCCAGCGTCGCTGACCACATGGCCTACCTCCTCCAGAGGGAGGGCGCGGACGAGGCCCGCAGCGGCGTTGCGGAAGACGTCCTGCGCCGTCTTCTCGTCTACAGGGAGGACCGCCAGCGCGTCATGGTCGTCAACGGACACCCCCCCCCCCCCCCCAAACGACGGGCTTGTGGCTCATCGAGCACCTGAAGCCCTGAACGGCAGAGCAAGAGCGCCAGCAGCGCCTTCAACGGTGGTCCGAGCAACAGCGGGAGATGGATCGCCTCTGGGTATACAGAGAAAGATGATAGAGAAAGACATACCGTATCTATGTTGTAGCTGGAGCCGAGCCAGCAGCGTCAAGCGCAAGCTGAGGCGGAGGAGCGGGCCAGAGTCGAGCGCCAAATCGCGCGCAAAGTCGCCGAAGACGCTCACAATGCGCACATCGGCCGACAGATCGAGCGAAAGATTTACCGTGATTCACCCACGCAGAATTTTGCCACGTCTATAGCAGTAATGGAAAGACATATGCCACGACAGGCATATGTCTACGACTACGACCTCGAAAAAATCTGCTTACGACCTGAGTTTGAAATAACGCCGCCACGCGTAAAAAATGTTGTAATAAATAGTAAGCACCACACCACACACCTATGTAGTAAGCACCCACCACACCACCCCACTTCTCTCATATATTTCCCAGCGAGTTTGAGCGCGCACTGAGACTTTTCGCGACGCGACGTTCAAAAATTGACGCAAAAGTACTGTATGCAAATTTAGTGACGGAAAAAGTAAATTTCAAAAAGTACCGTATACAATTTATGCACTTGAGATATTCATTCGTGTGTCTGCGTGCGTGCGTGCGTGTGCGGTGTACGGCAGGACTGGTACGACCGGCGTCAGAATGCTCTCTTTTCGGGCGTCAGTGTGCATTAACCGGAGGGCGTTATTGTCTTCGCGGTCGCGGCTTGAGTAGTTTACGACCACTTTAGCCAGCCGCTCTCGCCGCCGGTCGATGATTGGTCGTCGGCAGCTGCTAGAGACGCCCGCCGACTAGAAGAGATTACGTCCGCTTTAGCTAGCGTTTCCTACTTCCTCGAGCCACCAACCGGAGATCCGCACCGGCAATATAAGCCACCCATCCGCTCGTGTGACAAATGATTTTGTAGTTAACTCGAGAGGAGGTGTTGGCGCTTCTGCCGCCGTGTTTACGATGCCGATCGCCTCTACCGTCTTTGTCGGTTGCCTCCGCCCGCCAGCCACTCTCGCTGCCGGTCGATGATTGGTCAGCGGCAGCTGCTAGACGCCCGCCGATTGTCGACGACGTCGCCTAGCGAGGGGCGCGTCGCCGCCAGAACCACTTGCCATTCTTTTGGTTTTGACATTGGAATACCCTCTTTTACGGTAAAACGAGAAGAGCCCAAAATGTCGATGTTAGACGAACAAGAAGTGGAGACGTTCAACATGCCCATGGTCGCTCCCGCCGCCGACGCCAGTGCCGTTGACCGAGGTCTCCGTGTGCGCCGGTAGAACAAGGACGTCGACGAGAGAGAACGGCGCAAGCGTCATCAGGACACCTTCGACTTCTATGGCGACGACTACGCGGACGACGACTACAGCAACGACGACGACGACGACTCCCGACCGCTGCAGCGCCGCCGACGAATGAAGGACAACGACGACGAAGACAGCAACGACGACGACAGCGACGACAGCGGCAGCTTTCCGCCTCTGTCGTCTCTGCCCGCTGTCGACGACAGCAACACCGACATTCGACAACGCCGGCGCGGAGATGAGCAGCAGCCGCTTCCGCCACAGCAGCAGCAGCAGCAGCCGCCTCTTCCGCCACAGCAGCAGCGGCATCGGTGCCGAGCGCAACGGCAGCGCAACGACGACCAGCCGCCGACGCCGCCATCCAACGCCGTGGCTGTCGACGTCGAGCTCAGCTCCTTGCTCGCCAGTAAGTCGGGACTTTTACACCTTCTCAACGTTTTGCGTCAAAAATCAAAATGCATTGTTGTTGTAGCGAACACCGGCAGGATGACGAGCGTGGAACTGCTGGCAGCCAACATTCTCGTCGGCCTCATGAGGCTGCCAGCGCACGAGTTCCCGAGAGCCATCTCCGGCGACCTGGCTCTCGTGCTGGAGTCCATCGCCGCCAGCGACCTCGCCCACCCGGAACTGATCGCCGCTACGACCCTGGTGAACTTCCTCGGAGGCCGACGACCTAGACCGCGTCAGCCGTTCGTCTCGGGCATCAGTCGTCGGACATCGACGAGAGCGAGCGCATAATGCACCAGTCCGACCGCCGCCTGCAGATCGATGTCTCGCGCCACCCGTCGAGTTGGTAGGGGGCCGTTGTACATATGCGCGTGTCCGTTTAGCAGAGTTGGGCGACGGAGAACGCGGACGCGGACGAGGATGCCAGTTGGTTCCGCGGCCAGCTGTGCATGGAGGAGGACCAGTCGGACGACGACGACGACAAAGACGTCGACTCGGACGACGAAATGCCTCCGCCATCGGCGGGGGCGCTCAGCGAAGACGACAGCCGTCGTTCGGCCGCCAGCTCCGGACAGAGCAATTGGGGCGTTCTTCGCCAACGAGTGCCGATCCAGCCCCGGCCCGCCGCCGCCACCGCGGCCGCCCCAAGTTTGCTGAACGGCGAGTGGGGCTCGATGCCGTCTCAACCCAACCCGACGACGCCGACGGCGGCGCCGACGGTCGACGAGTCGGCGCGGGACGACGACGCAACGCAGCCAATGGCGGGGATCGAGGCGGTGGTTGAGGCGGTGGAGGCCGAGCCGCCGACGGACGCCAGGCGGTCCTTCGCAACGGTTGGGGGGGGGGGGTGTGTGAAATGGTAGCAGCGTGTCGCGTTGATCCGTCAACGTTGCACGTTTCAGCTGACTACCGTACCACCGCACGACGCTCCGGGCGCCGTCTCGATCCTACATTCCCCCACGAAGTTCTGGACGCCATAGAGTGCAACGTCAGCAAGTTTTTGTTCGTTTCCAATGATTCGTGGGTCTGAAAATTTCGGGAGGGGCAAGCGCCCCTCAGCCCCTCTCCTGGTTGCGCCGCACGGAATGTGGCGCTGTCACTGCTGCAGAATAGGCGAGTCGTTAAAAAAAGAACGCTGGCAAACGCGCACTAGCTCAGAGTCACGTTCTCAGACAAATATCGCGGTACAGACAAATATCGCACGCACGTGGACGCGCTAGTCGCCGCTACTTGCGTGCGCTGGTCAAGGCGTGCGACAAACTAACCCAAAGACGATCATTTTGTTCACGTACATAGGCGTTCAGCGCCTTCTCGCAGTCGTCGAGTTTCCCTAAACGGCCATCTGGTGTCCAGAAAGTTCTAAACAGCCCATTGGCTCGCACACCACCATAGTCTCGCTGCTCCATATCCAAACACTCTGCACGTTTTCCCGAATTCACTTGTTCAATTTTTTTCTCCAGGATTTTTCATCCAAAATACAGCGACATGCAAACAGCAAACATGCTTCTTTCAATAGTAACATACCTACCTAGTAACATCCGAATGTTAAATGCGAAAGTTCTGAAGAGCGATGCTGATTGGTCATTAGACAGTGTTCGGACAGAACGAAGTACGTTAGACAGTGTTCGGACAGAACGAAGTACGTATTGTATACAAGTTCACTGTGAATAAAGTTGTAGCACTATGTTTGCCCTTACTTCAGGAACTTCAACACTTTTGAGATTCATCAACGAAGAAGAGCACTGTAGATGAATTTGCTGGCTTTGTGTGGTTCTTTGGCAGCATGTTTACTTTCGTGTGCAAGTCGAGGCTCACGTATGCCGCATTTGTTTGGACATGCGATATTTGTCTGCACCGCGATATTTGTCGGAGGATGGGACACATTTTTTTTCGCTGTGGTCCGTCTCAATCGCATGCTATCAATATTCTCATCTACAACAATCATGCCTCCATCATCCAGCAATTTTATCATTGTGTTATGTTGAAGGATTTATGGTACACTTTTGTGTGTCTGAATTTTTAGCAGTACATCATTTTTTGTGTATGCAGGAACGTCAATTTGTTTGCAGATAATTTGTTCGAACAGTGATATTCCCTTACCTTACCATCTGTTTCAGCGCCCCCTCCGTCGTTTGATTTTACCAAGACAATTATCGCAGAGGCGTCCAGATGCTCCCTACGCATCTGCCATGTACAGGGTGTCCCCGCGGTGGGTTTCCCAACTTTGATCAGCTACTGTGCCTCACTGCGTTGACAGATTTTGACAATTTTTTGTACGTAAATACTACCAAGTAAAACTTAGACCTACCCCGAATTCTGGAAAAATCCACCAAACCAAGCGAAGTTTATTCAGCGCAGAACAAAATCACTGATTTTCAACGTGACCACCGTCTTGGGCAGTGTACTTGCACACCTGTCCACAACAAAATGGCAAATTCCGTAGCATAATTTGACGCCGGAATTTGCCATTTTGTTGTGGACAGGTGTGCAAGTGCACTGCCCAAGACGGTGGTCACTTTGAAAATCAGTGATTTTGTTCTGCACTGAATAAACTTCGCTTGGTTTGGTGGATTTTTCCAGAATTCGGCGTAGGTCTAGGTTGCATACACTTGGTAGTACGTACGTACCAAAAATTGCCAGAATCTGTCAACGCAGTGTGGCACAGTAACTGATCAATGTTGGGAAACCCACCGCGGGGACACCATGTTGGGCAGGGGGGAGGGGAGGGTACAAGTTGGGCAGGATTGTGCTGCCGTGTCCTTCGGCGCACTATTCAAACGATGCGCAGTCACAAAGGACTAGTTCGCGTTGTCCCACCTGTTCTCGACATTGCACTCGCGGTGCGCTCCGATTTCCTCAACTTTGGTCGACGGTGTGATGGCGGACGCGGACGGTTTGTGGGTGTCGCTTGTCGATTTTGGATCGAAACAAGGTCGGCCAATTGGCTAGGCGATTGTCCACGGACTTGTTCAAAATGAAGAGGCAAGGCGAGCAACTCTTGCAGAGATCGTTCACTTAAAACGATGGCTGTAGAGCAGGAGCTGTGGCTTAGTCCGCAAGGCGTTGGATTCCTGACCGCGAGGTCGGGGGTTCGATTCCTTGCTGGGTGAAAACCACGGCAACCCCCTTGGGCAAGGGGTTTAAACCACTGCTCCGGTTTCTGGCTGTACCGTGGCTTCCCCCAAAAATCAGTGCCAGGTGGGGGCCCACCTTGCCACGCGGCAGAACAACGCCCACTGTTATGTATATGGCGCCGCCCTGTAATCTTGTGATCCAGTTTACGGCCATTGTGCTGTGTTAGTGGTTGTCGTCGAAAATAAAAAAAATAAAAAGAATAAAGGAGCTGACACAGAGGCATTCAATCAGTAACTGGTCCAGCTCCAGCTCGTCCAGCTCGAACCAACTCTGCTAATGACAGCGAAGAGGCGAAATTGGAAGGTGAGCGTAAGAAATTGCCGCGTACATGGACCAATAGGTGGTCCATGACAAGTTTCTGCGAATTCGGAGCTGAGGCGCGTGAGAAAACGGCAATAAAAATGCGAAAAACGGTCAAAAATGCAGTTTTTGGGAATATTTTTTGCACCAAGAGAGTGACATGCTGAATTCTGTAGCATGCATAGGCATGGGTCTCGACTATATACTCCATAAAAAACCATAAGACTCGGAGTGTTGGAGCCTGAGAAAACTGTAAAAAACGCGAAAAAAATGTCAAAAATTTAGTTTTTGGGAATAACTTTTGCACCGAAGAGAGTGACGTGCTGAATTGTGTAGCATGAATAGGCCTAGGTGTCGACTACATACTCCATAAAAAGTCGCAAGAGTCGGAGTGGTGGAACAAAACTATGTTGGCACATTTCTGAATCGCATTTTCCAAATTCTGGCTGATTGTTGCTCAGCGTATGCAGCGTGCAGTTTCATTTTCTTGTACGCATAAACTTGCTTGACAACGAAAGGCTATGTAGCTATGCCGGCCTGCTGTCTGCTGCTGCTGCATCGACTGTTGCCGTCTGTGCAAACGTTTACGACTGCAAGCTGGCTGCTTCACTGACTCAGCCAGTTCCGCTCTTCTTCCATGGCGCCAGCGCTTCTCAACTGGCGCGCGCAGCCCATGCCTCTCTGGCTGTTCCGTTCTGACCTTAGGCAGCTAATGTGAGGCGAACTGAGAGGTGGTGCAACGCCACGATTTATTGGCGAACGCGCCGCAAGCACGATACAAAGGGGTAGTAGGCGCGGACTGCGAACTCACTGCGAAGTGCAGTGCTGTGTTGTGCTGCTTCTTAGTGGACGAGCAGCGCAGCTTAAAAAATAGTGCAGATTGTCCACAGTGACAATTATCGCAGAGGGGGCGCGCAGCAGAGCCTTATTGTTAAATCGCACGTGTATGGTGCCGTTTCCAGTCGAGACAACTGGCGAGCTCATACGGCAGAAAGCGTGCACGCTTGCAGGACGCGTGTGACTTCAATTTATTGAGGGATCAGTCGCGCTCTCTCAGAATGCGACAATATGTTTTTGTTTTGCCTTGCGTTGACCCCATCGTGTAATACCACCGCTACCCTATATGTGTAGCACGACTACTAGCGACTACAGCTACAACAACCAAAATAACTGCAACGACTACAACAGCGACTACAAAGTAGAATCACCGGTACCCCATTCAAACAGTGGTTTACAAGGCTTTTCTAGCTTCCTGTCAATGGCGTCTACCGATGATTGTTCCTTTCTTCGGTACCGTCTCTTTGATGTATCATTGGTATATTCGCGATGAAGCTGAACCACTTTTCTGAGCACTTTACAGCAGAAGCCCTGAGTTGTAGCGGCTGGCGAGCTCGCCACACGCCTCTGGCTACGCCACTGCTAGTGAGTGCAATAACCCTCAAACATCCGTCTTGGCTGTACCAATAGATAACATGTACAATTATGGCAGCGTCGCCTGTTCTCAAAGCAAAACGCAAAAAATAAAGCATCGATTTGTTTTTTTTTCTGGCTGATGGAAACAAAGAAGGCGAAATCGAAGAAGACGATGACGGTCTGACGACGAGGATCTGACGTTTAAGAAGATCTCTGAAAACATTTCATAAGAACTTAATTTTTTTTAATTATAGAAAATAATAACATTTTTAGCCAAGCCTACAGCGCAACTGCTGCAGACGATACCTGGTTTCCATAGTTTTCGACAAAATTAATGTGAAGGCGATGGTATGATCGGCTGGTTCCGACTCGCACACTCGCAGCTTTCTACTGTAGTACGGTGGCCAGCTTGAAAACCTTGTACCCATTTGTAGAAGGCAGCTTTAGGGAAGGCAATGATCTGCTGTAATTCGCTACAGCAGACCATTTTTCCCTTCACACGGACCAAAGGATATGTAGGTATTTTGTTGCCATCCTATGCGTACTCATGTAGTCCAAGAGATAGCGCAATCGAAGTGCTGGACTGCTATATTCTTTGAGAAAATCGTGGCGCAAATCATCGCTTTTTGTTGGCTCTGAATTTCGAGAGACATCGGTTCTTGTAGCTGCAGGACGTTTTCTGAACGTTTGAAAGATTGACACATAGTCGAATGGTTGTACAAATGATTCAACAACAGATTCGCGGCAAGTACAAGCATGGTGGGGGGGGGGGTGGAATCTGTAACTGTCATGTAACGGTAATATGATCATGTATAACTGGGAAGGGTGGGTTTAACCCTCAACATCCGACGTTTGACCAACCTCTCCCCACACACCCCTCCCAACCTGTCTAGAGCAAATGGTCAGCGCGCTTAGATTGGTAGCAGAACTTGGGGACACATTTGCGAAGCGATTTGGGGAGGGGGGGGAGTGAGCAGCGCTCGTGTCGGCACAGCCTACTTATATGTAAGTAATGTTAATCAGTGAGCAGATTTGTGACTTGGAGAATTTTGGGGGCCCGACACATGGCGCACGACAAAGGGTACATCGTATACATGAAAGGAACGCGCATGAGCGTACAAACAGCAACGCGGCATAGCACACTGTCGTTGTCGAAGACACAAACGCGGAGGAGCACACACAGCACTAGTACATGCTGTAGTACATAGTGCAACCACAAGGCGACAGGGCGCGGTGTCGTGTACTTCATGTACTCTGTACAAGCACAAGCGCACATATTTGTACAGACTCTGCTACCTGCGGAAGGTGTGTTGGCGTGGTCAGACGACACTTTTCAGTGATTTACGATCTGGCCACAAGAAATTGAGTGAGATTTTCAGATTTGAGCCTGGTGTTAAATGTTGACAAGGAGGTGGCATTGACCGTATGAGGCGACAAGGCGTTCCAGGTGGGAGAGCAGCAACAATTCTGTGAGAGAAGAAGTGGGCGCGATATTGCCTATGCTGAGTGGGGTGAGCAAGCTTGAAGTTATGTCCCCTTGTTGCACGCTGCGGGGCATAAGAAAAGTAGTCATCAAACTGGAGACTGACTAGCCTGTGAATGATTTTAAATACTAATGTGAGGTCATGATGTAGTCGACGCAGCTCGAGGGTCTCTAACCCAATGGTGTCTAGGCGCTCTTGATATGACAGGCTTGCCATGTTAGGAAGTTTGTGGGTAAACGCTCTTTGGACCGACTCGATCATGTTAACATTCCCAACAAGTTGGGGATTCCAGACGAATGACGCGTACTCAAGTTGACTGTGCACAAAGGTGCAGAACAAATGTTTCATCAGATTGGTATCCCTGCTGTGGAAGCAATTCAAAATTGCGCTTGCTTTTACCGCTGCTGTTTTGGCGGAATGATTGCAATGTTCTGTGAAGCGTAGATCTTTGCTCATGATAACCCCTAGATCACGTACATACGGGACCGCTTCTAGTTGCTCATTACCAAGGGAGTAGTCTGCATTCGGATTGCTCCATATTCCCAAGTGGAGAATATTGCACTTCTGAACAGCTAACTGCAACTGATTGTCTGCGGCCCACTGAGAGATAGAATTCAGCGCATTTTGCAGTGACTGACGCGCATCAGAACTTTTGCATCTGAAATAGAGGTTGCATCTGAAATAGAGCTTGCTTTAGAGCAAGCTTTAGACCGTCACATGGAGAACTTGCATGATGAGTGCAACAGTAGCGACAATGATGATGACTCTAAAACAGACAATGCTGATGATGCTGACTATCAAGTTATTGGAGATGCTATTGAGGAATGTCTGAATGAGTTCAAGGGTGTCAAGAATGTCAGTCAGCTTCTTAACCATACAGTGTACAAAAAGATTAATCAAACATTTTAAGAGTATGTTTCTAACGCAATTCAACTGGCTAATAACCTAAAGGAAACCAAATTAGTCAAAGATGTTTACAAGACCAAAGCAAAGCTCATCAAGGATGGAATTCCACAAGATGAAGCTGAGGAAAGGATGTGGAAAGACAGAAAATTTGCGTTAAAGTGCTTTATCCAGAGTCACCAAGGGGAACTAGAGGAGTATCTCTTTAATGCAGCTTTAGCTGGAACAGATGGTAGCAGTGATGAGTATGAAGAGGATGCTGAGGAAGCTGATGAAGCCATGGTGGTTGCCCCTTGATGCGTGATATTTTACTGATGAGGTTGAGGTTGTAGGTATGTTGAGAGTGGTTGCCTAAAGTGATGATGACATTGGCTTCTGTGTTCTTCAGTGCATTGCACAATACACTTTGTACTGACAGACACTAGTTCAATTCTCCATGTGCACAATCTAGCACTCATAGGTACACTCAATTTCCAAGTGGCGGACAGTTTGCAGACAGTAGTGTGGCAATTGAGGCAAATGTTTCAATGTTTAGACAAAAGGCAAATCCGCTAGACATGTTTTTCAAAGACCAATCAATAAGCACAAACAGCAGGTGCACACATCACTGATTGTTCATTGCATCACTGCATATGGGGCATTAATGAAGAGCTGAGGATTCTCAGGTGGGAATAGCTTCAGGACTGCCTGCTTGATGTAGGCATCTTCGCAGGCCATGCATGACACAGGATCAACTTCAAGGAAGCCAATGACGTCCACAGGGCTCAGGTTCTCTTTCCAGGCTTGTCGTTTGAATGCCTTGAACAACATGTGTCTTGGAACGAGACCAGTGAGATACTTCACAGTGAGAGTGTGGTATTCTTCTTGATTGCTCAAGCAGATGTGCAGGTTTTCCTCCTCCAGCGAGTATCGGCACCCTGAGCAGTTTTCTTTAAGGCCTCTGCCAATAGAGGTCTAGCCTCATTGCAGAATGCATCAAGGAAAGCATCTTTAGCACTTTTGTTCATGCTCAAACGCAAAAAGATTGAAATGATTAACTGCCACTGGTAAACTCATTTGAGCATTGAAACCCAGCTGTACAAGCTGTTTTAAATGGTAGCGCGCTTTTGCGTATTTTCACATAGATAGCGCCTTTGTATCAGTTTGCTGTTTGCATTCACATTGTTGCACTGATGCTTCGCCATTGCTCCCCAGAGTTTCACGTCAGCATTGTGGCCAGTGCATCACCTTTCACCTTAGTGCACAACAGTTGAACCTACTTTTTAATCAGAGGTGCTTGCACCTCTGTTCTTACCCTCTTACTATGGCTACATACACAGATGGATGCACCATTTATTGCCTGGTTGTATCCCTAAACAGTTCTGTCTGAAGAATACACACACAACTATCCAGAGTAGCAACAAACTGGCAACCAATTCAAAAGTTGCGCACCATTCATGCCTTGAATGAATGCATGGATTAGAACTGGAATCTGCACAGCTACAGCGCCATCAAACACATAGCTTGCGCTTGCTCCCCTGGCTTGCACCAATGTGCACCCTTGATCAGATTAATGTGCACTGTTTCACCTCTGTTGCTCCTCTCATTTGCACATCTGTTCAGTTGCACGTTTCCAGCCTGTTTGCTTACTATCAACTGTAGGACGACTTTGACATGACTGGATGTTATCAGGCTCTACCATCGGCTAGATAGGGTTGGGTCGATAGATAGGGTTGGGTCGATAGATAGGATAGATATCAGTTGTGTTAGCTGCGTGAGGTTTTGTGTGGGTAGGCACAGCAACAACCATTAGAGCCTTTGGATCAGACGTCTGTTTGCGTTCACATTGTTGCACCAACGCTCCTCAATTGCTCCCCAGGGTTTCACATCAGCACTGTGGCCGGTGCATCACCTTTCTCCTTTGTGCACAACAGTTGAACCTAGGTACTTTTTCATCGGAGGAGTTTACACCTCCATTTTCACATTCTACCATTGGCTGCTTGGTTCAAATCAGTATTACACTGTCCTGTTACACTATGCCGCCTTTATGAGATGTGCTTCTGTATTGATGGTTGCGCTATCCAGTTTGGACCTGGGTACAACTACAGTGGGCACTTGCTCAATACGTGCACAATCAGATCTGACCCCCATCATCGATCAAACAGCTGATTTGCGCATTCAATTGTTGAGCGCACAATTCCTTAAATGAATGCACTGATTAGGTTTCGCATTGGGTCCTGTCCAGGTGCATCACAAAACACTGACCTGGATTGCATGCGCAAGCATCTCAGAGGCCCAGCTGTATCGTCCGCATGTACTGCCTGCCTGCTTGTTTGCACCCCCCCCCCCCCTCACAGTTGTGTCGCTGGCGCCTCCTGTGCATCTGTGCCAGGTCGCTTGCCTTGCCCCTTTCGTCGTGGACCCTTGCTGTTCAGGCGCCTCCTGCACATCTCGTTCTATCTGGAAATGGACACATGAAAACAAATGCCGATTCACTGCTGCATTCTACACAGACGCTGCACGGTTATGCAGGCACACGAATGCCCATTCGATCGCTTCAAAATTCGAACGTTAGCACATGGATACGAATACCTAAGCGACAAAACACAGATGCACTTGAGCGAATCGAATCCTGCCAACCCACAACCTAGAGAGCCCGATCGACTACCTGAGCGCATCCCTCGACCTGGAGCACCTGATCTACCACTTCAGAGCGCCCCATCAACCTGGAGCACCCGATCGACCACCTTAACATGCCCCCTCGACCTGGAGCACCTGATCGACCACCTGAGTAAACCTGACATGAAACGGTTAAAAGTTACGCTCATGTTTTCCACTTACTTTTATTCACATGGGTTTCGTTCCATATTAGTGTTCCAGTTGCTTTGTTTGCTTTGTTCGACCTTGGGAGTGTTAGTTAGCTTTGTTTGGCATTGGAAAGTCTTAGTTAGCTTTGTTTGACCTCGAAAGTCTTAGTTGAACATTGCTGTGTTAAACCTGTGGACTGTTTTGAAATTGAGCATTATGGTTTGATCTGGCCCTAGTACACAATCGACCCTCTCTAGTCATGGTTGCAAAACATGTACAGGCATAGTTTGCCCCTAATCACGCACTAGCATTGAATTAAACGTCCAAATAGCATCTGAAATTAATGTACAAATTAAACGATAAAAGTTACGCCCAATTTGAACACCAAAATAACGCCCAAAAATTACGCCCAAAATGTACGCTACAAAAGCGTAAGTTACGCCCAAAATGTTACGCCCAAATTCGCAGTTGCGCCCAAAAGGTGATGCCCAAAATCTGCGGGGCAAAAGCGTAACTTTGCCCCGCAGATGGGGGGGGGGTATACTACTAGCGGCCATGAACACAACAGTAGCAGCGGCTAGTCCCCGTGCCGGTCTCGGCGACTACATTTCTCCATTGACCCGGTACGCGACCGAGCGACTTACGCCATGCCACTCCATCGCCATTGCGTTCGCACTTGCGAGGAAGGGTCTGGCCATCGGCGTCGTCGTTGACCATCGTCGTCCTGCCGCGACTTCCGGGGCTCGGTCGCCGAAAATAGGAGGCGCCGCGCCTCCTTACTTCAGCCAAAGGATGAGGGGAGTGGTGCGGACTACGGTGCAGAAAAATTGCCACTTCTGTCTAGAGGCAGAATAGAGCACAACGCACGCTGTCTTTTCTGACAGAGCGACCCTCCAGGCGGTACTTTCCGGTCTCGTGCGCGAAAAAAGTCGATGGGCAGTGACGTACACCAGCACTTTATCCTGGCGACCTTGTCGCTCGCGAACGTTACCAACTGTTGAGAGACGTCGCGCCGTCAAGAGGCTCTGGCGCAACCTGTGGCCGCGGGCGAGCGTCCTGAGCATCACGGTGAGCATCGACACTGTCCTCCAGCAGGAGTCGTTCATCACGTTTGTCTTTCTCGACCAGAAAATCGAAAAGCTAGTGAAGCCCATCGATACGGAATCCCTGAAGAGGGTGGAACAGACAGGGGGTTCACTGTTTTGGCTTTGACCAGCTCAACTTCTGTATCGAGAACGAGCAGGTAAAAAAATGGGAGCAGGAGACCTGCATCACCACCATCCTCAAGGATCTGTGGCTCGATTGGGAAGGGCGCCTTAAAAGCGTCTGCTTCCACCGATCTAGCAAGCTGCCTCTCTTCCACTCGAGGTGAATCACGAGCGCGCTTGCGCAAGCGCCCTTCCGTCATCGTCGGCTCTGACAGAGCTGCTGCTGCTGACGGCGGACCTCGGAGTGGGCATAGTATATAAGCTCAGCGTCGAAGCGAACGATAGTCGAACTGGGCAATGTGCGTTTTGCGAATTCCTTCCACAAGTGCAGTGCACCTAATACATAGTAGTAGTAGTAGTACTGGAATGGTACGTGTACAGGTGCTGGAGCGACTGCAGCTGCACGAGCGCAAGTGCACCTCGGCGGCCAGTGGGTCCTAAAACCTCCTCCTTGGCTGCACCACTACATAACATGTACAATTATCGCAGCGGCGCCGAGCGACTATGCCCCCCATCCACGCATGTGAAAGGATACCTACACCACAGGCTGCAACACACACTCATTTGCATTGGCCGTGTGGTACACTCATTCTATTCGTAGCGTCTCAGCGCCGCAAGTGTCCCGCTAGCAAGCAATACAGAAGTGGAGCGCCCGTTCAACGCGACTTGGTTGTTGTTCGCCTGTCCATCGGTCGAGGCGTGCACTCTGTTCGATGGTCGAGTCAGAAAACAAGTGTGCAGGGAAACTCATTGCACACGACAGGCCAACACACCGTTGGCGTGACCTGGGCTTCGACTCTCACGCCTGCACCCAACCGCTTCCTCGAGAACATCAGCGACCCTCCACTGCCACGACCCATCTGGTAGGACCTGCGATACCTGTTCCTGCTGGACAGAGGCAAGCAAGAAGCACAACGGCTGCAAAATTTGATAGGATGGATTCAGCAGAATTCCCCAACAAATATCACACATGTCGACAAGTGTGCACACATCAACAAAGTTCAACTTTTTGTCCGATTCAAGTCGACTCCGATAGCTGTAGTGCGCTCTATCTGCTTCAAACACTGCGTGGCGCACTGCCAATCTTGCTCAAACTCGACGAACCATTTGCAGAGACGCTAATATATTTTCTTATTGAAGATCTTGGCACTCATGTGAGCTTTAGTGGTGGTACGCTATGATTTTTTAATTGGAAGGATTCGTTTTGTGCTGGCTACCTATTAGTATTTGATGTGTTTATTATTTTTTTAGAAGTCCATCCAGGGAAAAGCAGCCGCAGTGAAACTCATTAATAAAGCCAGGGTTCGTTGTGAATTGTGATGCTAGAGTGTGTGTGTGTGTGTGTTCGAATCTTTGCAATTAATTGTGCTATATTTAGAAAGCACTGCCACTTCAACAGACGCAGAGGTCGCTGGCACAGCCTCTCCAGGTGGTACCTCAGTAACCAGCCGGGCCACTGTCCGGACTGTGGGATCTGCCGCTGCCGCAGCCGAGTCCTCCACTAGCCGCTTCCCCAGGGCCTCCAGGAGCGCCGCTGGCACACAAACTGCCGCTGCCGCCCCCACCCGAGTCGCCATTCGTGGGTGCATACAATCTCTCGCTTGGGTTGTGTATGGGAGAATAGGGGTGGGGTATTCGCCTATTTTGTTGCTCTCTCTCTCTCTCTCTCTCTCTCTCTCTCTCTCTCTCTCTCTCTCTCTCTCTGTGTCTGTGTCTGTCTCTCTCTGTCTCTCTCTCTCTCTCTCTCTCTCTCTCTCTCTCTCTCTCTCTCTCTCTCTCTCTCTCTCTCTCTCTCTCTCTCTCTCTCTCTCTCTCTCTCTCTCTCTCTCTCTCTCTCTCTCTCTCTCTCTCTCTCTCTCTCTCTCTCTCTCTGTCTGTGTTTCTCTGTGTGTTTCTCTCTCTTTTTCTGTCTCTCTCTCTCTCTCTCTCTCTCTCTCTCTCTCTCTCTCTCTCTCTCTCTCTCTCTCTCTCTCTCTCTCTCTCTCTCTCTCTCTCTCTCTCTCTCTCTCTTGTCTTGCGAATTTACGAGCGACTTGCTTGTCTCTTTGCGCTCTTACGATTATGTTCGCTTTTGGAGTTTAGCGGTTGTGCGCAAATAGCGGATAATTCAAGCGTATGGTAGATTGAGCCTTACGTGACCTTGCAGTTCGCTGAGAATGCGTGGAGCGTTATTTGCCGTGGATACGCCACTCGCGTCCCTCCGCGACCGCTCGCGTGACTGGTCACTTACTTACCTTCTTTGAGTTGGAACTTTCTTGAATTGTCCGTGGAGCGACGCGACGCGTTCGCCGTTTGTGTTGCCAATATGCCAATAGGGCACAGGGGCAAATGGCCCACAGTTTGTAAATTTCGGCGGTTTGTGGCACAAGTTGGCGCGTCCCTGCCTCCCGTCGTCGTCTCGTCTTCCCGTCCGCCCCTTCTTCTTCCTCTCCTATCCTTGCCTCAATCACCTCAATTGAACTGGAAGGCACTCTGCTATGCCGGCTTTGTAAAACTGTGGTTGTCTTGGTGAGACAAGCGCTGCAAAACAACATGAACGGGTACAAATTGGCATGGCGCACAATGCGTGTGAAATGCACATAGTAGTTATGAAACATTGCATTGTTTAGAGCGTCATAAAGTCATCATTCAACGAAAAGGCGGTCGACTGAGCTCCAAACTGCAAACCAGATGTAGTGAACTCGTTACAAGAGCTTCAGCAAACAAATATTACGTTCAGCAAAGACAAACACCGTTTACGCGCAGTCTACTATTCTCCGGAGGGAGAAGAGAAGTGAAGTGGTGAAGAAAGCGAAGAGAAAAAGAAGTGAGAATGGACCACCATCTTCAGTCGGAGGCAGAGGAGGTTTGTACAACTTATCAACGCTATAGAGGTCAATCAACACCTTTGACAGTTGCATTCTTGCAGGGCGAGGAGGCGCAGGCTCAAGAGCAGGTGCAGCAGCAAGGGGATGAGCTGCCAGCGGAGGAGCAAGCTGCAAGCGACAACAGCAGCAGCACGAGCCGCACCAGCAGTATGAGCTGGGACGATGACGACTACGACAACGACGAAGACTACGACGATGGAGACGAGAGCGACGACGACAACGAAAGCGGCGGCGTGGCCGACGGAGGCGCCGGTGGCGGCGCCAGGGGTGGCTACGGAGGGGCCGGTGGAAACGGTGTCAGTGGCGGTGGCGACGACTACGCTGGCTTTCGCTTCTGCACCAGCGAAGTGTGCTGCTTCACAGGTGCAGCCGCCGAGTGCTTCTGTGATGGCGAAGAAGACCGCATGGAGCGAACCGCAGCATAGCAGAGTGCCTTCCAGTTCAATTGAGGTGACTGAGGCAAGGATAGGAGAGGAAGAAGGGGCGGACGGGAAGACGAGACGACGACGGGAGGCAGGGACGCGCCAACTTGTGCCACAAACCGCCGAAATTTACAAACTGTGGGCCATTTGCCCCTGTGCCCTATTGGCATATTCTCTCTCTCTCTCTCTCTCTCTCTCTCTCTCTCTCTCTCTCTCTCTCTCTCTCTCTCTCTCTCTCTCTCTCTCTCTCTCTCTCTCTCTCTCTCTCTCTCTCTCTCTCTCTCTCTCTCTCTCTCTCTCTCTCTCTCTCGCTCTCTCTCCCTCACACCCACACACACCCCCACACCCACAACACACACAGCACCAAACAGAAAAAGCTACCGAATTAGGTGCGTGTTTGTGTGTGTGTGTGTGTGTGTGTGTGTGTGTGTGTGTGTGTGTGTGCGTGCGTGTGTGTGTGTATGTGTGTGTGTGTGTGCGTGTGTGTGTGTGTGTGCGTGCGTGCGTGCGTGCGTGCGTGCGTGCTTGCGTGCGTGCAAGGACTATCTGGCGGGCCGGGCCGGGCCGAGATGTGCAGGCCCGTGCTCATCCCTACCAGGAACTGCCATTCCTTTGTGCCGTCCAACAATTGCTTTCGCGCTGTCGCAAGATGGCGCATGCATTGTATGTATGTACAGCGTGTATCAAAAATATAAGCCCCCTCCCTAGGGAACTACTAGCTGTAGCTGAAATTCAATGTATAGATGTAGGCGAAACAAAATACATGACCAAATTAAATTTCATGCAAAACGATCAACTGAGCGGATGGATGGACCCGAGAAAGAAGGAACCGCCTCGGGAGGGGGGGGGGCTATCGTGTTGAAAACGTGTGCTCTCCACATGTTCTTACACAGTCCGACCAAAACCTGACCGACTGACACCGACACCGTCCGACCAAAAAAAAATGACGTCCCAATCCCAAAAAATCCCAAAGGACGTCCCAAAAAAAAAGCCGTCCCAATTCGCTGCCTCAGCACAAAGGCGCGGGTTTGCTGTACTATACTGCCGTACACACCCTTATACGTATTATCCGAAACACTAATTTAGAAGTTCGGTAGCTTTATCTCTTTGGTGCAGCAACTCCAATTCTGCGATTTCCCTGGTCAGCTGTTCCACGTCGAGTTTGTTGCTTTCTGAAGCTGTCTCAATATGCACAACAACGTATGGATGTGCATTCCCCTTTCCCTCCTTCAACACCTTTCTCTCTTTTGTTCTCGGCTTCCATTTCGACGATTCGAGGCGTCATACCCTCGATTTCTAGCTGATTGGATGCTAGAATAGAGTCCCTATATTACGCAGACACACACAGACATGCACCTAATTCGGTAGCTGTCTCTCCACGCACACACGCACCTAATTCGGTAGCTTTCTCTCCACGCACACACGCACCTACATTGTAATTCGGTAGCTTTTTCTGTTTGGTGTTGCAGCTCGAGTTCCGCGATTTGCTCGCTCAACTGCTTTACCACGCGCTGGTTGTTCTATGAAGTTGTTGACAGTTTGCACGCACACACGCACGCACTCACGCACGCACGCACGCACGCACGCAACGCACGCACGCAAACCCGTTTCGTGTTGTTCACACGGTATGTCTTAGTGTCGTGAGTCTTGCGAATTTACGAGCGACTTGCTTGTCTCTTTGCGCTCTTACGATTATGTTCGCTTTTGGAGTTTAGCGGTTGTGCGCAAATAGCGGATAATTCAAGCGTATGGTAGATTGAGCCTTACGTGACCTTGCAGTTCGCTGAGAATGCGTGGAGCGTTATTTGCCGTGGATACGCCACTCGCGTCCCTCCGCGACCGCTCGCGTGACTGGTCACTTACTTACCTTCTTTGAGTTGGAACTTTCTTGAATTGTCCGTGGAGCGACGCGACGCGTTCGCCGTTTGTGTTGCCAATATGCCAATAGGGCACAGGGGCAAATGGCCCACAGTTTGTAAATTTCGGCGGTTTGTGGCACAAGTTGGCGCGTCCCTGCCTCCCGTCGTCGTCTCGTCTTCCCGTCCGCCCCTTCTTCTTCCTCTCCTATCCTTGCCTCAATCACCTCAATTGAACTGGAAGGCACTCTGCTATGCCGGCTTTGTAAAACTGTGGTTGTCTTGGTGAGACAAGCGCTGCAAAACAACATGAACGGGTACAAATTGGCATGGCGCACAATGCGTGTGAAATGCACATAGTAGTTATGAAACATTGCATTGTTTAGAGCGTCATAAAGTCATCATTCAACGAAAAGGCGGTCGACTGAGCTCCAAACTGCAAACCAGATGTAGTGAACTCGTTACAAGAGCTTCAGCAAACAAATATTACGTTCAGCAAAGACAAACACCGTTTACGCGCAGTCTACTATTCTCCGGAGGGAGAAGAGACGTGAAGTGGTGAAGAAAGCGAAGAGAAAAAAGAAGTGAGAATGGACCACCATCTTCAGTCGGAGGCAGAGGAGGTTTGTACAACTTATCAACGCTATAGAGGTCAATCAACACCTTTGACAGTTGCATTCTTGCAGGGCGAGGAGGCGCAGGCTCAAGAGCAGGTGCAGCAGCAAGGGGATGAGCTGCCAGCGGAGGAGCAAGCTGCAAGCGACAACAGCAGCAGCACGAGCCGCACCAGCAGTATGAGCTGGGACGATGACGACTACGACAACGACGAAGACTACGACGATGGAGACGAGAGCGACGACGACAACGAAAGCGGCGGCGTGGCCGACGGAGGCGCCGGTGGCGGCGCCAGGGGTGGCTACGGAGGGGCCGGTGGAAACGGTGTCAGTGGCGGTGGCGACGACTACGCTGGCTTTCGCTTCTGCACCAGCGAAGTGTGCTGCTTCACAGGTGCAGCCGCCGAGTGCTTCTGTGATGGCGAAGAAGACCGCATGGAGCGAACCGCAGCATAGCAGAGTGCCTTCCAGTTCAATTGAGGTGACTGAGGCAAGGATAGGAGAGGAAGAAGGGGCGGACGGGAAGACGAGACGACGACGGGAGGCAGGGACGCGCCAACTTGTGCCACAAACCGCCGAAATTTACAAACTGTGGGCCATTTGCCCCTGTGCCCTATTGGCATATTGGCAACACAAACGGCGAACGCGTCGCGTCGCTCCACGGACAATTCAAGAAAGTTCCAACTCAAAGAAGGTAAGTAAGTGACCAGTCACGCGAGCGGTCGCGGAGGGACGCGAGTGGCGTATCCACGGGAAATAACGCTCCACGCATTCTCAGCGAACTGCAAGGTCACGTAACGCTCAATCTACCATACGCTTGAATTATCGGCTATTTGCGCACAACCGCTAAACTCCAAAAGCGAACATAATCGTAAGAGCGCAAAGAGACAAGCAAGTCGCTCGTGAATTCGCAAGACTCACGACACTAAGACATACCGTGTAAACAACACGAAACGGGTTTGCGTGTGTGCGTGCGCGCGTGCGTGCGTGCGTGCGCGCGTGAGTGCGTGCGTGTGTGCGTGCAAACTGTCAACAACTTCATAGAACAACCAGCGCGTGGTAAAGCAGTTGACCGAGCAAATCGCGGAACTCGAGCTGCAACACCAAACAGAAAAAGCTATGTACCGAATTACAATGTAGGTGCGTGTGTGCGTGGAGAGAAAGCTACCGAATTAGGTGCGTGTGTGCGTGGAGAGACAGCTACCGAATTAGGTGCATGTCTGTGTGTGTCTGCGTAATATAGGGACTCTATTCTAGCATCCAATCAGCTATAAATCGAGGGTATGACGCCTCGAATCGTCGAAATGGAAGCCGAGAACAAAAGAGAGAAAGGTGTTGAAGGAGGGAAAGGGGAATGCACATCCATACGTTGTGTTGTGCATATTGAGACAGCTTCAGAAAGCAACAAACTCGACGTGGAACAGCTGACCAGGGAAATCGCAGAATTGGAGTTGCTGCACCAAAGAGATAAAGCTACCGAACTTCTAAATTAGTGTTTCGGATAATACGTATAAGGGTGTGTATGGCAGTATAGTACAGCAAACCCGCGCCTTTGTGCTGAGGCAGCGAATTGGGACGGCTTTTTTTGGGACGTCATTTGGGATTTTTTGGGATTGGGACGTCATTTTTTTTTTGGTCGGACGGTGTCGGTGTCAGTCGGTCAGGTTTTGGTCGGACTGTGTAACACACACGCACACACACACACACACACACACACACATATGCGACCATACATACACCCAGACATGGAAACATGTGCCTTTTAGACGATGGTTCATTTAGGGAGGGGGCGTAATTATAGGGGGGCTTATTAACTCAAAGTGGTCTTGGGAGGGTGTATATTATAGGGGGGGGGCTAATTATAGGGGGGCTAATTATAGGGTTTACGGTATGTGACGACTTCTCAACGCGGTTTACTGCTATGGTTATGGTTTACTGGGCACATTCTTCTGTTTACCATGTTCCCTAAATCAAGAGGTCGTTGGTTCGAATCCCAGTAACGCCTGCCTGTGCCTTTGCACGTGTCCCCTTGGGAAACCCATCAACGTTCCTTTACTGCAGTGTCTCCGGTCCATTCCACATTTTTTGTCTCTTTTCTAGGTTTTTTTACCAGAATTTTGGTAATTTTTTCAGCTGGGAAAATATTTATGGACGAATGCTCGCTACAGCCCCTGATACATGAAAATGACACATCTGCACACCCGCACGCACGCACGCGCGCGCGCGCGCGCACGCACGCACGCACGCACACACGCACGCACGCACGCACGCTCGCACGCCCGCACGCCCGCACAATGTGTACAGTGGTACACGCTTTTCATAAGCTTTATGGTGCAACACTGAGCATGCGTCCGTTCTGGTCTGCTGCTGTGGGTTTGTATGTGTGTGCGTGCGTGAGTTTTTGATTAATCTTTCTTTTACGAAAAACACTGTTTTAAGGAAAATTTTGCAGGTGGCTGCAAAAAAAGGAGAATACCGTAAACCCTATAATTAGCCCCCCGGGGCTAATTTTTTCGTTCGAGCTCTAGGAGGGTGAGTAGTAAGTACCCCCCCGCCCCTGCGGGAGCAGAGCAGTTATGGTATCGTGGTGAGGCCGTTTTTGCAGGAAAAATTTTCCCACGGCCGGGGTACGGTATCCGACGGTTGGGGGCTCGCCAGCGGTTGGGAAGGGCATGCAGGGGTGGGGGTTCATCACAGGAGGTAGGAGAGGTACGGTATAGTCCTCCCGCCTTCCAGGCACGGTTCAATGGAGCTGGTTTTGGTACCTCCATTGTGTGGCGTTTTTCAAATCATCAATTAGGTGGTTACGGTAGCGTTTGGTGCCGTGTGGCCCCTTATTTCTAGCGTTACGAATTTTTTCTGAAGTCGAGGTCGAGTTGCTGTTGCCGAGCCTGGTGGTGCTGGTTGTGGGGCAGCTGCACTGTGTCGCGTCGTTCGTCGTCAGCCTCCGATGGTGCTTCGCGCGTCGCTGTCAGTCATCAGCGTTTTCCCGCCGACCGTGCGTCGTCCGTTTTCCCTCGAGTTGTTCATGTTGAGTGCCCTCCAGCGCCTGAGCCGAGGCCTTGAGCGCCGCCAGGACGTGGTCGACGCTGCCATCAAGGAGGTCGACAGGAGCTCACAGTAAGTCTGTGCCTGTGTCATCAACTCGCCGCGAGTTTCAGAGGTCGCAGAAACGGGCCACCGTGTGCTGTAGTTGGCGACGATCGAACGACGGTGCTCGCTCGTCCTTTGCGGCTCGAGTGAGTCGGCTCTTCTCATCTGGGCGCCGCTCTAGGTGTGCGTCTGTGACGCGCCCCAGTCAATCCGCAGCCATCTCTGTGAGTGCTTGCGTTTGTGTGTTGGTGCTGGCGCTTTTTCTATGCAGTTGTGTCTCAGGTTTTGAAAAGATCGAACGGGCTTCCCCCTATCTGGACGCCGCTCTAAGTGCCGAAGCTGCATCGCCTCCCCGTCGGCGCCATCAGCAACCATTCGTGAGTGCGTATGTGCATGTCTGTGTGTCGGTTCGGGCGCATTTGCAAGTCTTGCTGTCACTACCAGATCCAGAAGGGGTGGGGGGATGGCCCCTTCCAGTCAGGTAGGCTAGGGAGGTTGATAGGAAGGACGAGCACAGCAAAGTGGGCATTCCATGGATTAAGGCGCACAAAAGCGTTTCGCCTGTGCTGCTGTGGTTGGATTGCATTATTGTGTGTTGAGCAAACGATGCAAATGCCGATGCCAGGGCTTTGGATAGACTTGCAATGAAAGAACTCCCCCCTATGTCAGATTATTCTGGATCCCCTAGTGACCTCGATGTTGGATTGCTGTTGCAGGTTTCAAAGCGCCCCAGCCATCAAGAGCCTACGCATCGACGGCCCACACCAGGTTGTTTGCCTTGTTGTGCTTGCTGGTGTGGATCGGCCCCATCCATTGTTGCAGCCTCGTCGGAGTCGGCAGCTCTCTTCCCCACATCGGCACCAGCCATCCAGAACCACCCCCTGAACGATCAGAGACAGCTGTGATTCTGATGTGATCGTGGGTGGGGTCGTGTTGGTGAACTGTTGCTGTCTCTGACAATGGCTGTGATGCGACTGTTGGCTCTTGCTGCCCCGGGAGGAAATCTGGGGACCCGCCCCGGGGAGTGAAGGGCTGCCCCCCCTTCCCCTCCACTTGGTGAGTTGGGCGACAAAGTGCAGGGCGGCAGGCCGGAGGCTGCCCGCCCTGCAGTGGGCGCCTCCGTCCTCAGCCAGGGCTTATGCTAACACAACTGTAGTTGAAGTCGTAGTGATCGTGGTGTTTGGGTGTGCTTGCGTGCATGCGTGCATGTGTGTGAGGTGGGTGTGGGTATTCAGCCTTATGCTATCCTAACACAACTGTAGTTGAAGTCGTGGTGTGTGTGTGTGTGTGTGTGTGGGTGGGTGTGGGTGTTCAGGCATATGCTATGCCAACAAGCTAACGACTGTAGTTGAAGTCATAGTGATTGTGGTGTGTGTGTGGTGTGCGAATGTGGGGTGTTGAAACAAGTTACAGGTGAAATCGTAGTGATATCAAGGTGTGGGCTGTTGAGTCTTATCCTAACAAGCTACCACTGTTGTAGTTGGAGTCATAGTGATATCAAGGTGTGTGAGTGTGTGTGAATGCATGAATGAATGTTGTTGTTGTTGGCTCTGCATGGCATGTTGAATGAACACACAAGAGAATGATCTGACAAGAATCACTGTGCACGTCGAAGTGATATCAAGGTGTTGGTGTGTGTGTGTGTGTGTGTGTGTGTGTGTGTGTGCGTGTGTATGTGTGGGTGTGGCTGTTCAGCCTTATGCTATCCCAACAAGCTAATGACTGTAGTTGAAGTTGTAGTGATTGTGGTGTGTGTGTGTGTGTGTGGTGTGCGAATGTGGGGTGTTGAAACAAGTTACAGTTGAAATCGTAGTAATATCATGGTGGGTGTGTGAGGTGTGTGGGTGTTGAGTGTTATCCAAACAAGCTACCACTGTTGTAGTTGGAATCATGGGGATATCAAGGTGTGTGTGTGTGTGTGTGTGTGTGTGTGTGTGTGTGTGTGTGTGTGTGTACATGCTGACTGTATGGTGCGTGTGCATGTGCATTCACTCCCTCTCTCTCTGCCATGCATATGTATGTGTGCGTGTGTGCGTGCATGCAGGCTGGAGTTGGAATGAGCACTACCTCGTCTGCAGGTGGGTGTCTAGCTGCGTCGACAGTGTCGCTAGCTGCTCCCAAGAGTCTTCAGCTGCCCAGTGCATCGCAGGCGTTGCTGAGGGCGTCATCAGCCTGTAGCTCGTCATGGCGTCTTAGCTGTCGTTCTTGTACAACGTCGTCAGGCACCATCCAAAGCAGGTGCGCTCATGTCAGTGCCATTCATGTCGGCGCATCAGAGGGGGCGTTTCTGACAGGTGGCGCCTCTATGGACGCCGTTCTAGGTGCCATGAGTTGCTGTGTCGCGTCGCCCAGCTCCACGTCTCCCACCCCCATCATGGCCAAACAGGTACCTGTAAGTTGGTGCCTGCAGGATTTGTCATGCACAACTCGCTGCGTCTTTTAGAGGATGGGTCAGCAGGAATGGGGTGTGGCTGAGCACTTTCCTCTCACGGGCCTCTAATTGGCATTGTCAACTCACCAAGCTGACAGGTGCGTGCGTGCGTGAGTGCACATGTATTGGTTGTTGTACAGTGATTGTGTGCACATTCGTGCGTTGGTGTCAAGCTCTGCACTTGTGTCTCGTCTGTGTCACCACTCATGCGTGAGTGTCAGTCCTTGCACTTGTGTCTCATCATCGCGTGCGTGTGCATGCATACAGTATCTTAAAGCACAGAGCGATGGTGTTCAGCTAGACTAGTGAACCTGCTTTCTGCCATCACAACGCTGCATCGTTGCCAATCCCATCATTAGTGTCGGCATCTCTGTGAGTCTATGTGTGTGTGCATTGTTGTATCATACATACGTATGTGTGTGCGTGCACACGTATTGGTTATTGTAGGGTGTGTGCGTGCATGACTTGCATTCATGACTTCATGCGTGAGTGCCCAGCAGAGCCATTGATGTTGCAGGAAGCGCGTCATCGCCACACAACCCCAGCCAACTCATCAAGAGCCTACTCGTCGACGACCCACACCATCCACAGGTTGTTCCTCTGTTGTGCTTGCTGCACTGGTGTGGGCCGACCCCATCCATACACCATCATTGCAGCGTCGTCGGAGTCAGCAGCTCTTGCATGTCACTGTGTCATCCGCAGGTTGCTGTTTCATGCACTCCAGCGCCACCCCCTGATGATCAGAGACAGCTGTGATTTCGGGCGCCTTGTTCTGATGCCCATTGTGATCGTGGGTGGGTTGTGCATGATGAACCTCTGGTGAACTGTGCAGTGTTGGGTGCTATACTGTCTCTGACAATGGTTTGGCTGTGTCATCCAATCAAATAAACTGAGCAACATTTGCAACTGTTGGTTGAGAGTGCTTGCTGCCCTGTGAGGAAATGTGGGGACCTGTGGAAATCTGGGGTGCGCCCTTGTGCTGGGGGAGTGGCGGCCTGCCCCTGCCCCGGGGAGCTGAGGTGTTGCCCTCCTCCAAGGTTGTCCTAACACTGTGGTGTAGTTGAAATGATGTGTGTATGTGTGTGTGCGTGTGAGGTGTTGTGTCTGTTTAGGGTGTTGAGTGTACTATCCTAACCAGCTGCTACTGTTGGTGTTGGTGAAAACCATGTTGCATTATTGTGCACCGATGCGTATGCATGTCTGCTAGGGTTGTTGTAGGGTGAGTGTGGGGTGTTGTTGAGTCTGCTATCCTAACAACCTACAACTGTTGGTGTTGTTGAACTCCAGGCGGCATTATGGTGTATAGATGTGCATGCAAGTGTGCTAGTGCTTGTATGGGTTGTTGTAGGGTGCTTGTGTGCATACAGTTGCCTCGTTGTATGGTGCCAATGCGAGAGAATGAATATGTAGGTGTGTTGCTCTCAGTGTGTGTGTGTGTGTGTGTGTGTGTGTGTGTGTGTGTGTGTGTGTGTGTGTGTGTGTGTGTGTGTGTGTGTGTGTGTGTGTGTGTGTGTGTGTGTACTTCCCAGCTGCCGTGGGGGGCAGTGGGAGTAACGAACTCTACCTCATCTGCAGGTGCATGTCTTGCTGCATCGCCAGCTTCGTTCGCAGCTCCCAAGAGTCTTCAACAGTGCACAACTCTTTAACAACCAGTGCATTGCAGGCATCATCAGCTTACAGCTCGTCACAGCATCTGACCTGTTGTTCCCCCCGTGCGCCTGTGCGACGTTCACTGTGTCAGAGTGAGCGTTTCTGTCTGCTCTGCCTGTGTGCGTTGCGTCGTGTGTCTCTCTCCCCCGTCTGTTTCTCTGCAGGTACCTGAGTGTTGGCACCGTGCACCGCGTCTGCAGGCTGCTGTTTCGGCTTGTCGCGCCAGGCCCCCCCCCTCCGGCTTTTTCCCCTCGCTTTTTTCCTCCCCCCCTGTTGGCTAGAGGCAATATCTTTCCCTCAGAATACTTGCCACTGCCCCCTCCAGCAAAGGCGCCACTGTCTGCATGATGCCAAAGTGTGTGTGTGTGTGTGTGCTGCGTGCGTGCCTGGTGTGGTTCCCATGCGTTGGCAAATCTTTTCACCAAATACTTTCCATGAGAAAGGAAGAAAAAAGGGAAAGGTGGAGCAAGCAATGTAGCTAGAAGGACAACAATGGGAGCTGCAGGCAAATGGAAGGAAGAAAAAAGGAAGTGATACAGTTGACAACAAAGAAGCGGCTCCATCAGGCACGTTGCCAGCAGAGCAGAGGAATTGCACACACACATGGCACAGTTTATTTGTGCTGACACGTGGTTAGTCCGAGTGTTTTTTTTACACTTTGTTGGAACTTATTGATAGCACAAGTGTGACTATTGAAACTGTGCTGGACAACTACCTGCATTCTTTGAGGTGGACAGCATAGTGAATGCACTGTCCTTGTGAGTGAGTGTTCAACACTTTGATTGTTGAATAGAAAACCTAGTGTCTCAGCAGAGTGCCTCCTCAACCAAATCATCATAATTCAGCCAAAAAAGGATCATCAATGTAACCTCGGTTGACTTGCCTTGATGTGCACTGTGATTGGGCTCTGTTGGAGAAAGTTGTCAGATCGTTCTCTCATGTTGAAATCATGCAACAACCCATACACTGCACACACGCACATGTGCATGCATACATGATAGCAGACTCAACAACACCCCACACTCACCCTACAACAACCCTAGCAGACATGCATACGCATCGGTGCACAATAATGCAACATGGTTTTCACCAACACCAACAGTAGCAGCTGGTTAGGATAGTACACTCAACACCCTAAACAGACACAACACCTCACACGCACACACACATACACACATCATTTCAACTACACCACAGTGTTAGGACAACCTTGGAGGAGGGCAACACCTCAGCTCCCCGGGGCAGGGGCTGGCCGCCACTCTCCCAGCACAAGGGCGCACCCCAGATTTTCACAGGTCCCCACATTTCCTCACAGGGCAGCAAGCACTCTCAACCAACAGTTGCAAATGTTGCTCAGTTTATTTGATTGGATGACACAGCCAAACCATTGTCAGAGACAGTATAGCACCCAACACTGCACAGTTCACCAGAGGTTCATCATGCACAACCCACGCATGTGCGGATGACACAGTGACATGCAAGAGCTGCTGACTCCGACGATGCTGCAATGATGGTGTATGGATGGGGTCGGCCCACACCAGTGCAGCAAGCACAACAGAGGAACAACCTGTGGATGGTGTGGGTCGTCGACGAGTAGGCTCTTGATGAGTTGGCTGGGGTTGTGTGGCGATGACGCGCTTCCTGCAACATCAATGGCTCTGCTGGGCACTCACGCATGAAGTCATGCATGCAAGTCATGCACGCACACACCCTACAATAACCAATACGTGTGCACGCACACACATACGTATGTATGATGCAACAATGCACATACACATAGACTCACAGAGATGCCAACACTCACAGAGATGGGATTGGCAACGATGCAGCATTGTGATGGCAGAAAGCAGGTTCACTAGTCTAGCTGAACACCATCGCTCTGTGCTTTAAGATACTGTATGCATGCACACGCACGTGATGATGAGACACAAGTGCAAGGACTGACACTCACGCATGAGTGGTGACACAGACGAGACACAAGTGCAGAGCTTGACACCAACGCACGAATGTGCACACAATCACTGTACAACAACCAATACATGTGCACTCATGCACTCACGCACGCACGCACGCACCTGTCAGCTTGGTGAGTTGACAATGCGAATTAGAGTCCAGTGAGAGGAAGGTACTCAGCCGCACCCCATTCCTGCTGACCCATCCTCTAAAAAATGCAGCGAGTTGTGCATGACAAATCCTGCAGGCCAACTTACAGGTACCAACTTACAGGTACCTGTTTGGCCATGATGGGGTGGGAGACGTGGAGCTGGGCGACGCGACACAGCAACTCATGGCACCTAGAACGGCGTCCATAGAGGCGCCACCTGTCAGAAACGCCCCCTCTGATGCGCCGACATGAATGGCACTGACATGAGCGCACCTGCTTTGGATGGTGCCTGACGACGTTGTACAAGAACGACAGCTAAGACGCCATGACGAGCTACAGGCTGATGACGCCCTCAGCAATGCCTGCGATGCACTGGGCAGCTGAAGACTCTTGGGAGCTGCTAGCGACACTGTCGACGCAGCTAGACACCCACCTGCAGACGAGGTAGTGCTCATTCCAACTCCAGCCTGCATGCACGCACACATGCACACATACATATGCATGGCAGAGAGAGAGGGAGTGAATGCACATGCACACGCACCATACAGTCAGCATGTACACACACACACACGTGCATTCACTCCCTCTCTCTCGTGTGGTGTGTGATGTGAATGTGAATGTGAATGTGAATGTGATGGTGTGTGAATGTGTGGTTGGTAACACAAGGCATCTGGAGTCAATTCAGAGAACTTTCACCCGAAATATTCCGCAACTACGCCACTTGTCATATGATGAATGGAGAGAGCGCATTGGTCTTCCCCTCCTTGAGCTGCGGCGGCTACATGCCGATTTAATCTATGTCTATAAAATAATTCACAAACAAACTTCCAGTAAATTTGAAGATTTCTTTACCTTAAATAGAGACAGCAGAACAAGGGGGCATAATTTTAAACTCTGTCCACAAAAACACAAGACTCAATATAGAGCGCACTTCTTCTCTAATAGGGTCATTGCTGCTTGGAATGCCTTGTCGGAAGGAACGGTCAACTCCAAAACTATCATTACATTTAAACATAAACTTCTAAAGGAAAACCTTTCCCAATTCCTAAATGGTTAGGTTATAAAATCACCTTGTTGGTGTCACCTAGCCATGTCTCA
The DNA here is from genome assembly GCA_030248085.1 of Paralinhomoeus sp. GSCO2_6. Taxonomy (NCBI): domain Eukaryota; kingdom Metazoa; phylum Nematoda; class Chromadorea; order Monhysterida; family Linhomoeidae; genus Paralinhomoeus; species Paralinhomoeus sp. GSCO2_6. The sequence continues at coordinate 76,960 of JASAMY010003690.1, forward strand.
CACGCGATAATGTAAACAGTTGGCGGGCGTTGCACTTCCCTCTCTCCTATTTGCTAACTGTGGACATTTGTACTTTGTTGTGACACATGTGTACCCATGATTCGCTCACTCGCTCGCTGTGCTTCGCCTGTGTGCCTTTGTAATGTCGTACACCGTGCTTCGACGAATAAATAAACAAACAAACAAACACACACACACACACCTTGATATCACCATGATTCCAACTACAACAGTGGTAGCTTGTTTGGATAACACTCAACACCCACACACCTCACACACCCACCATGATATCACTACGATTTCAACTGTAACTTGTTTCAACACCCCACATTCACACACCACACACACACACCACAATCACTACAACTTCAACTACAGTCGTTAGCTTGTTGGGATAGCATAAGGCTGAACAGCCACACCCACACATACACACGCACACACACACACACACACACACACACACACACACACACACACACACACACACACAAACACCTTGATATCACTTCAACGTGCCCAGTGATTCTTGTCAGATCATTCTCTTGTGTGTTCATTCAACATGCCATGCAGAGCCAACAACAACAACATTCATTCATGCATTCACACACACTCACACACCTTGATATCACTATGACTCCAACTACAACAGTGATAGCTTGTTAGGATAAGACTCAAAAGCCCACACCTTGATATCACTATGATTTCACCTGTAACTTGTTTCAACAACCCACATTCGCACACCACACACACACACACACACAATCACTACAACTTCAACTACAGTCGTTAGCTTGTTGGGATAGCATAAGCCTGAACACCCACACCCACCCACCCACACACACACACATACACACACATACCACGACTTCAACTACAGTTGTGTTAGGATAGCATAAGGCTGAACACCCACACCCACCTCACACGCATGCACGCACGCATGCAAGCACACCCAAACACCACGATCACTACGACTTTAACTACAGTTGTGTTAGCATAAGCCCTGGCTGAGGACGGAGGCGCCCACTGCAGGGCGGGCAGCCTCCGGCCTGCTGCCCTGCACTTTGTCGCCCAACTCACCAAGTGGAGGGGAAGGGGGGTGGCCCTCCACTCCCCCAGCACAGGGGCGGGTCCCCAGATTTCCTCCCGGGGCAACACTCCCAGCCAACAGTCGCATCACAGCCACTGTCAGAGACAGCACCCAGCATCAGTTCACATGCACGCCCACCCCACCCACGATCACAATAGAATCACAGCTGTCTCTGATCGTTCAGGGGGTGGTTCTGGATGGGTGACGCTCGTGCCGATGGGGGAAGAGCTGCCGACTCTGACGAGGCTGCAACGATGGATGGGGCCAATCCACACCAGCACAAACAACAAGGCAAACAACCTGGTGTGGGCCATCAATGAGTAGGCTCTTGATGGGTGGGGCGCTTGAAGCCTGCAACAGCAATCCAACATCAAAGCCACTAGCGGATCCAGGATAATCTGACATAGGGGGAGTTCTTTCATTGTAAGTCTATCCGAAAAAATGGCATCGGCATTTGCTTTGCTCAACACACAATGAGTTGCAATCCAACCACAAGGCGAAACGCTTTTGTGTGCCTTAATCCATGGAAAACGAATGCCCACTTTGCCCCTGTGCTCGTCCTTCCTCTCCCCCTCCCTAGCCTACCTGACAGGAGGGGGACATTCCCCCTTCTGGATCCGCTAGTGACAGCAACACTTGCAAATGCGCCCGCACCGACACACAGACATGCACATACGCACTCACGAATGGTTGCTGATGGTGACGACGGGGAGGCGACGCAGCTCATCAGCACCTAGAGTGGCGTCCAGATAGGGGGAAGCCAACGTCCGATTCTTTCAAAACCTGAGACACAACTGCATAGAAAAAGCGCCAGCACGCACACACGAACGCACGCACTCACTGAGACGGTTGCCGACAACTGGGGGCGCATCGCAAAAGTGGATCGTCAGCTTGATCGGCGTCCAGACGAGAAGAGCCGACTCGAGCCAACGCCCACATGGAGCCGACTCGAGCCAACGCCCAAAGGACGAGCGAGCGCCGTCTTTCGATCGCCGCCAACTACAGCATGCGGCGGCGGCATGCCGACCCAACCTCTAAAATTCGCAGCGAGTTGGGCGCAGGCGTCGAGTTACCATAAGCTCCTGTCGATCTCCTTGACGGCGGCGGCGTCGGCCTCGTCCAGGCGGCCGCTCAAGGCCTCGGCACGGCACCGAACAACGAACTCGCGAGAAAACGCTGATGAAGCGCGGTCGGAAGTCGGCTAAACGTTGTTGCCCAACTCCAAGGCAATGGAACATACTGTAGCTTGCGGAAAATTTGTTGCTGGCAGTGCGGCGGCCGAGAAAACTGGAGTAGCAGCGGCGCGACGACCTCTGTATGGCTGCACCATACAGTGCAACGCTTTTGGACCACCAGCGCACTAGAGTCAGCACAGGAGAGTTTGGATTTTGAAGTACCGTAGTCCCCAAAATTTTGCCCGCGAAAACGGTTATAGAAAAACAGTGAGACGGCTGCGGGCGCAGCGAGACGGCTGCTGGCGCAGCGCAGCTGCGGCGGTTACTGTTGGGATGGCCGCCGGTGGCGGCCGCCCAACAGCACCCTCCCCCACCTCACCAGGGTAAGGGGAGGCCCCTCGGCTCACCTAAATGAAAGAAATTGGCGGCTACCGTATGCCCGAGAAAAAATGAAAAAACATACTTACCGTAACCTGCTGCTGCCGGAGGGGGGGGCTGTTACTACTCATGTGTATACACTGCGTCGCTCGTCAAGTGCCATCCAAAAACCGAAATTCAGAGAGAACGTGGTCATGCGGAGGTGACCATTCAGTCGATGAACCCAGTACACTACAGAGGCACACTGTCCGTGCATGCACTATTGCATGCCTAATGCATGCATGCATACACGAATGTACTACCTACTAGGTAATAGGCTTGCATTTCGATTTGTGTTGCTTTGGCTTGGAGTGTATGTAGCTTGCAGTGGAATACAGGACCGCGTACGAAATAGTAAAATACGAAACGAATACTGTACAGCCCCTTTCACACTAGACCATGGATTTCGCCTGGCCTTCAGCCCACACCCAAAAACCCCACTGCCTGTCGGTTCCTACTCAGGAGTGTGTCCGAAGCACTGCGCGGTCTCTCGGTCGTGTTCGGCGTCCATCTCCCTCTCGAGGTCGTCGGCGGATCCGTCCGCCTCTCGAGCCATGCAGGCCGTCATGTCGGCCATGATGCCCTGCGTGAAGTCGGCGCCGATGACGTTGCCCAAGTGCGCGACGCCCGCGACCACGAAGCAGCTGGCGAGCAACAAGGCCGCCATTTGGTAGCCTGAATGCTAGTATTTCTTGCTCAACTCGACAAGTTCACTCTATGCGTCAAGATGAATGCGTCTTAGGGAGCGGATTAAAAGGGGGATACAATTGGATGGCTTACAAACAATTTTACCGTACCCTATGTGAACAGGATATACCGTAAACCCTATAATTACCCCCCCGGGGGCTAATTGTTTCGTTCGAGCTCACGGAGGGTGTATACATATCGGGGGGGGGGCTAATTATAGGGGGGGCTTATAAACTGGAAGTGTCGATGAGTGGGAAGATGTGTGGGCAAAAAGGCGCGTGGAGGCGATTTTTAAGGGAAAAAGGCGCTGTGCACACGCGTTGGTACACTCTAACACACTCTCACACAGTCTCACATACACATACGTGTACATACATACACATACGCGACCATATATACACCCAGACATGGAAACATGTGCCTTTTAGACGATAGTCCATTTAGGGAGGGGGCGTAATTATAGGGTTTACAGTAGTAAATAAACAGAATACCTCCTTGGGCACCGTGACACGCGCGTGTGCCTGTCACGCTATAATACCGTAAACCCTATAATTAGCCCCCCTATAATTAGCCCCCCCTATAATAATACACCCTCCCAAGACCACTTTGAGTTAATAAGCCCCCCCCCCCTATAATTACACCCCCTCCCTAAATGAACCATCGTCTAAAAGGCACATGTTTCCATGTCTGGGTGTATGTATGGTCGCGTATGTGTATGTATGTACACGTATGTGTATGTGAGAGTGTGTGAGAGTGTGTGAGAGTGTGTTAGAGTGTACCAACGTGTGTGCACAGCGCCTTTTTCCTTTAAAAATCGCCTCCACTCGCCCTTTCGCCCACACATCTTCCCACTCATCGACACTTCCAGTTTATAAGCCCCCCCCCCCCCCCCTATCATAAGACCCCCCTTATAATTATACCCCCTCCTAGAGCTCGAACGAAACAATTAGCCCCCGGGGGGCTAATTATAGGGTTTACGGTATTTCTGTCACGGAAAACCAGCGTGAACCATGGATTAGTCGTTAAAAGTATTGATTTTTCTCTTGTTCGAGGATACTGCAAACGTGGAAACAAAATTCGTGGATCCCACGTTATTTATTGTACGCGTATCCCGTCATTCTTGTTTAAACTATATCAAGAACAACCCACATCCTTGGATGTCAGTTGTTCATGGTATGTGTCTGCTATGTGTCTGATAGGTGGTGCACGTATGCGGACAAGGTGCAGCACAGGACCACAAATACAGCGTTTGGGCGCTCCAGCCACAAGCGCACCACCAGCTGCAGCACCAGCCACAAGTGCAAGTTGCCCAACAGCAGCCCCATGTAGAGACCATGAGTCTTTGCCCTCCCTCTTCTCCCCCGCCGCCCCCTGTGTGAAGTCTTTGTTGCGTGTGCGTCGCCCCTGTACGCTGTGCGCGTGTCTGCCTGTACATCATTCGTGGCAGCGGGCCTGCCAGCCGGCAGGCGCGTCGTATATCTTTTGTATGTACAGGCCTCCGTCCCTCTTCCCCCCCCTCTCGCTCGCCCGTGGGAACGGCCGCTTCCATCCGTTCCTCACTTCTGCTGTTTTGTGTGTTGCGCGCTCCGACTTTTGTGGCTTTCTGCCATCGTGAGCGTCGCCCCTTGTGTGAGCGCGCGTTGTGGAGTCGTCTTTGCGCAATAAAGGCGGCTGTCGTTGAGGGAGTGGTCTACCGTCCTACACTGTAGCGACGCCGGGCGTAGGTAGTGGCCGCAGTAGGTGAGCCACATCGTCTCGCCGCCCTGCTGCGTGCTCCAGCCGAAGCGAACACCGGTCATTGTGTGGAGAGCTGTGTGGAGGAAGGAGGCGTCGTCAGTCTGGGACTGATCTGGGGTTTGGTAGAGCGCGAGGTCGGGCAGGGGCTGTGGAGCGCTGCGAGCTTCCCGCCTGTCGCCAGCTTGGAGCTGATACCTCTCTCCCCCAGCCTTCCTGCCAGCCAGCTGTCTCTACACCCAGCCACAAATGCAAGTTGGCCAGCAGCAGCACCAGCAACAACACGGTCAGTTTCAGTGTTGAGGGGTAGGGGGGGGGGGAGTCGGAATCACGGAATTTTGCAAACAAACAATTTTGGCATTTTGGCATTTTGGCATTTGCATCACACAGCCCAAATTAAATACCATTTATCGAATTCCAGCATGAATAACAGTCATGAATACAAATTATTTTGGTTCAGGCTGGGCGCCGCAAGCCGCCGTGCACCACCAGGTGCAGCCTCCAGCTCAAGTGGGCCACCCGCCACAGCCCCATCACCAACTACACGGTCAGTTTCAGTCCTGAGGGGTATGTAGGTAGGTAAGGGGGAGGGGAGTCGGAATCACGGAATTTTTCAAACAAACAATTCGGCATTTCGGCATTTGCGTCACACAGCCCAAATTAGATACCGTTTCTCGAACGAATTACAGCATGAATAACAGTCATGAACACAAATTATTTTGGTTCAGGCTGGGCGCCGCAGGCCGCTGCGCACCAACAGCCCCAGACCCAAATGCGCAACCCAGGCCAGCAGCAGCAGCAACAACACCTTCAAACTTCGCGCAAGCAAAAGTTTCCTTTCTCCTCCCCCTGACCTGTCCTTTTGTTTCACTGTCCCCCTGACCCTGACCTCCCCCTGACCTGTCTTTTTGTTTCACTGTCCCTCTGCCCCCCCCCCCCCTTGATACGCCACTGGTGCCTTTCATTGCCTCTCATTTCACTGATTCTCTGGTGCATCCGATCTGTTGTGTCTTACCTTTCGTGCATTAGTGTGCCGGTTTCATTTTCGCTTTTTCACTTTCAGTTTCACTGTTCTACCCAGTTCATTGTTGTAATGTCCGAAAACATCAGGTCCGAAAACGTCTTGTCCAAAATCAACCATCATCCACGTATCACGGTCTTATTCGTACAGCCGAATACAAAATGAGTTAAAAATAACGCTTATCCAAGGACCACCAAAAGTTGAACATCCACGAACACCGCAATCTTTGTTCAACACATCCACGAACACCACGATCTTTGTTCAACATATCCAGGAACAATACATCCACGGACCTTCAAAAAAGTCACCCGCCTGTCACGCTCATTTTTGGTGTCACGTTTTTGCTTGTACACGGACGGACCATATGGTCCTCACGGCGCCCAAGGGGATACAGTAAAAGCGCGTTCTCCTAGAAATCACGTTGTAGACAAATGTTGAAAAGAACACGCACACAACTACTACATGCCATGTACCGCACACAACTCGCTCTCGACTACCTTTTGGTAGGGGGGCGCGATGAGCAGGGGGGGGGGGGTGGCGGGGGCACTGTTGGGAGGTGATCGTATTCGATGGGGTGGGGACACTTGGAGAATTTATACGCTTGATAGTGCGTCGTGGTGGTCCCTCAAAAGCGGTAGAGGAACGAAACTACACATTGGCAGAAGTAGAGCAATTCACTAACGATTGGGAGGCCAGCTGCACAAGCGACGTCCGGCTCCACGGTTTTCCAAGAGCAGGGGCGTCGACGGTTCCGTCTGCTGCAGCCGCAACACGGCGTGACGCTCGTTCGCCATGATATACCACCGCCGCTTCCTGTCTTTCCTTCTCTTTTGCCTTTCCCTTTCAACGATTCGTACAACTGTCGGGTTGTTTGCGCAGGGAGAACACAGCCAACGCACTCACGACCGATACGTATCTCGCAGCACATTCTGTTGTAATGTCGCAAAAGGGTTCTTCCATCCTTCACGATGTGCATACATGAGACTTGTGATGGCAATTTTGACGTTTTTCATTTTTAGATTGGTAGGTTAGGTAAAACTGGCCGCAATAAAGTCTTAGGTTGGTTAGGTTAGGTAAGCTAAATCTTATCGGGCAAATTCTTTAGTTCATAGGTACTAGGTAACTTAGGTTAACTCCAAGCTGTCAAGGGTCAGGCAATATCGCGTGCATGTACTGCAAACCTCCGTGTTGTGCTCGCCAGCACCATGCGTTCAACCTATCTTTACCCTGGAAAGGAGAGTTGTTAAGGTTTTTTCAAAAGGTTTTATTTTAAAAAGGTTCCGTCTTTTTAAAAAAAACCTGGCACTCGGTTTTTTTCTGTAAAAAAACCTTTTTTCATGTTTTTTTTTGGTCACACACTACTTTTGTGGATAATACGCCAATGTTTGTCTGTAACATGTCGTCCATTGCACAAATATTACGGATGTCTATGTATTTGCAGTCATAGGGTACTTCGATAGTTTGATAGACAGCAGCCACCCAGTAGTGAACCGAAAGTCGACAAGGTGACCAGGTGTCTTCAGTGCAGCTGGCAATCGGCCAAAAATATGCGCCACATGCGCAAGTTCGCTGTAAAGAAACGAGCTGAACTGCTACATCGTTGAATGTGGAACATGGTCCACATCGTACATGTTGTACGTGGTGTAATTGTGTCGTGTACACAGTGTACTCTGGTTTATACTCCTCAAAGGTTGTTTCGAAAGCTTTAAGCTTTCGAAAGCTCAAAGGTGAAATCATGCATGAGTGCTCCTGTTGTGTTTACTTATACGGTATGTCCTACACATGTTAAAATACTCTCTACTTGGTCCAGGTTACGCTCTGAGGTACGTAATTTTGAAAAAGTTCAAAATAAAACGTATGTACTAGTATTTAAAAATTTGTTCAGGTCGCCTCAGCTCACCTCCGCTCGCCAACCAGTGCTTTAAACGAGCGAGACACTGTATGTACGTATCAATTGCAGAGGCTCACAGCAGAGTCGATGACGACGTCTAGGTTGTCGACAGCTCCTTTTGTTTGCAGTGCGGAAAGGCGCAACGTGCGGCCGATGCGCACGTGAAAGGTCCTGCTTAGGGCCCCTCGGCGATGTATAAATGGCGGTGCGCATGTCACGAACGCAATGCCACTCATCAACCGTGGGCGGCCTGGCCCACTCTCAGCGACTTGTGTCGGGAGCCGGGAGAATAGAACTCGGCATGTATTTCGGACTTTACAGCGCGCGCTTAACTGCTGGAATAGTTGCCGAGTTTCAGCGGTGTGATTCGGCCGCATACTATGCAGTTGAGTTGTTTATTCCGCCACGATCGCGCGAGGAGACACGTCGAGGGAGCGCGCGAGCGAGCGAGAGAGAGAGAGTTGTTGCCTCTCAGTCGCGCACATCACCGAATTGTCAAGGAAGAACGTTCGACGAGCACTGAACCAAGAATCTTACCGACATGGCGGTGGTGGAGTTGGCGAGTCTGGGAGTGTCGCTGGCTCAAATGGTGTTGCCGATGCTGCAGGACGCGGCGCCTATGAAGATCGACGTGCAATCTGCCGGCGAGAAGCTCCTACACGTGAGCCGCTTGATCACGCACGCGCGCACGCACGCACGCACGCACGCACGCACGCACGCACGCACGCACGCACGCACGCACGCACGCACGCACGCTTCTCGTCGCTTCTCAGGCAGCGAAACTGAGAAGCACCGCCAAAGCTTTCGAAGCCAGGGCGGCGTTCAAGCGCATGGAGTTGTACCTCAAGGAGATCACCGATGAGCGTCCAAGCGAATCGACTGACGAGAGCTCGGCTGATCAACAGGCATCGGTGGAAGAAAAGTGGGCAACAGTTAGGGAATTGGCAGCGGACGTGTACGCTCAGGCGGCCAAGGCGTTTGGAGACGCGAACATTCAGACATTGGACCGACTGGAGGCGATTGGTTTGTGCCTCTGCGAACGTGCGCACGTGCTCGCGGTGTGCTGCAGTCTGGATCGTACTACACATGCGTTCAGAGGCGATGTTCAAATGCGCGGCCATCGAGCACGCCGAGAACACGAACCGCGTGCTCGACTCGTGGAAGGACTGCGCCGAGTTCCTCTACGCGGACACGACCATCCAGCGGGTGGTCAAGGAGAACCTGCGCGGCGTCATCCTCCACGACAAGCCCAGCTACCAGCGCCTCGTCGGCCTCTCCGAATGGGTGCAGCGTCGCGCCATACAGGTGCGCCCGTCCGCCGGTGCATCGTGGTGTCGACGGCAACTACCATGCAGTGTTCACGATTGCGTCAACGACTGTAGATGTGCTGCGTCAGTAATCGCCCATTCTCCGAGGAGAAGGTGGACGCGCTCTTTGACTCTCTGGTCAAGCCGGCTGCCCTCGACGACAAATACCACGGATTCGTGCCAGGCCGGCGTGGTGAACGCAACCAGTGACGTGGTCCTACACTGCGTACTGTCTCAATACGTTGCAAGCTGACAAGTGATTTAGCATGGGGGTGTCCGCCCACACATACATAATTCCACACTCGGGGTGTGATAAAGTCCAAGTTCGAGCCTCCAGCCACTAACACAAATGCAAAATATGTACCTCGCTGAATGCAGTGCCAATTCGGCAAGTGTACATACATACATATGTACACCCATCTACAATATACGACCTGTCTGTCGCTCTTCACGCCGACCAATCAGACCTGCGCGAACTAATCGTTGGAAGGAGATCCACTAGTACCGAAGGTGCCAGTCCTGCAATACCCAAGTTCAATCTGGTGTTCTTCAAGACGACCACCGTTCTGAATTCCACGGCGGAGCCGCCGCCGCCGCGCCTCACCAAAGTGGGCAACGTGAAGCAGAAGACAAAGTGCATCATCGGGGTCGGAGTCGCAATCGTCGCGACAATTCTCCTACTGGCCGCGCTCGTCTGCCTGCTCCTTTTCTGGCCGTCGAGCCAAGAAGAGCCAAAGCCGGCCGCGCTGCTGGAGGAAAAGTGGCTCAATCTCACGGGTGCGTTGCCAGCCAGAACTTTTTGCATATCCCAGAAGAAAAGCAGTTTCTTCAATCCGGGAGGGGGGGGGGAGGGGGGGGAGGGGGGGGTGGAGGATTCCACCTGGCGCTTACCATTTCTTATGCCCTCTGGTAGGGGTGTCTATTTTAGGAGGGGGGGGGTGGGGGGAATACTCCCCGGGGCGCGTACGATTTTAAATGGCCTCTAAAAGGTGCGCTTTTCTTCAGTTTGACTGATACCCGAGTATAGTATTCTAGGTCAACTTCTTCTCATTGGCGGCGAGGACGCGCAACTGCGGGCTCGTGTCGACGTTGTGGCGTTCGACGTCCGCAGCGGCGAGTCCCACCGCATCGGCAACATCAGCCTCGCGCGCGCCGGCATCGTCGCCGCCATGCACGGCAGTCAGATCATGGTGCTGGGCGCGGGCGGCTCTGTACCCAAAGGTAGGCCTAGTGGTAGAGAATGGCCTCTTGCGCGCGCGCACGGTTCTGGGTTCGATCCTTGATGGATCCACTGCATCGAGGACTTTTCTCTGAATGGATTTTCTCGAGCTGTCGCTGCCATAGATTACGAATGGCGTTCTTCCGAGACTCTTTAAACGATTGTCTCGAACAAGTAGAAACGTTGGTGTATAGTAGGGATGAGCACGGGCCTGCACATCTCGGCCCGGCCCGGCCCGCCAGATAGTCCGGCCCGTCCCGGCCCGGCCCGCACCCTCAAAATCCAGGCCCGGCCCGGCCCGGCCCGCCCAACTGCTCAATATCGCAGGCCCGGCCCGGCCCGGCCCGCAACACGAAATAAGTACAGTCACTACAGTGTACAATTTACTGAAATACCGTATGCTAATTGACGTGATTTACTTAACGGAATGGCGCATCCACCTCTCAGAATCGCAGTTCACAACCATTTTACGGCCTTTGCACCCTTAGAGCGCGAAAAACGCGCGTCATAGAATTCAAAGTTGCTAATACGGTGCAGAATAGTCGCGGATACTTACAATGCATTACATAGGTAGCTAGGTATCTACGTTGGCCGGCCAGACGTCCGGCCCGGCCCGGCCCGGCCCGCACCCTCAAAACGCAGGGCCGGCCCGGCCCGGCCCGCAAAACGGGCCTGGAATTCCGGCCCGGCCCGGCCCACGGGCCGGGCCAGGCCGAGCCGGGCCAGGCCCGGCCCATGCTCATCCTCTAGTGTATAGGCGGTGTGCTGTTGTGTTGCATCGTAAACTATACCATGTACCTACCTATGTATGTATGTATGTATGACGATCCGCTTCTTGCCTGAAAGCACCGATAGTGTCCGTTCCTGCTTGAATGAACATTTTTGACTGTGCCAAGTCCACCACGACATTGCTACATACACGCGTACTAGGTGACCTAAGGTCGTAGGACGAAAGCTTGGGGGTGACGATTTCGGCGATCCCATGTAACGCAGTAGGTTCCGCTAATGATACTTTGCGTTTACTGTATCGATATTTACATATTTGTACAAGGTGACGCGTTCGTGTTTCTATTCATTCGATTTACATACGCGTCGCGCAGTGCTCGGCGAGTGTCCCGCTGCGATCCCTAGTCAGTCTTGTAGTTTGTGTTTTGGCCTTTTTGGAGTTTCCCCCCTCTCTTCTCAACACTGTGATTCCCGTCCCCCTTCTCGCCTGTGCCCCGACGGTTGTAATCCAGAGAAGAGACGTGTGGTTCGGGAGAGAGGTGTCTTTGTCGCCACGTCCGAAGCGCTGGAGGAACCTACGCCTGAGCTCGAGGCAGTGAGCCGCAGGCCCCACACGAGTAGGCGGTCTCTTAGACCTGTGGTCCTCGTCCCGCACCTCCAGTTCCCCCTCCCAAGTCCCCAACTTCGTTACAACCAGAGGAATCGCCAGTTCCGGAGTCCGTTTAAGCACACCGTAAAGTCTGCAACGTCCAATCCAAACAGCGGCACTCGAGCGTGCGCCACCCTGTTTTTTTTTCAAGAATAAATTTTCATTTTTTTTCTACTTTTGTCGATTAAAATATTAAAATTGTTTAGATTTTTGTAATAAAAATTTTTTATAGAGAAACGCACCTGGACCGACTTATACGACGTGGAGAGTCGAGAGTCGATCCGCGGGCCCGATGCGATCCAGGCGCGATGGCTGGCCGCTGCTGCCCTCATTGGTAGAGGCCGCACCACAATGCTCTCTGTCGTCCGTCCAGCTTTGCGTCTTTCTCGCGATGCATAAATTGCAAGGCCGCAAACGGTCTACCGTAAATCCTCCAATACAACCCCCCCCCCCCTCCAATAGTGCCCCCCCCCGTCCTACAGCGCCCCCGGGTACGGCAAGGTTGAAATATAGAGCCCCCCCTCCATAGTGCCCCCGGGGGTAAGGGGTACTGTTGTGCCATGTGCCTTTTATGGGCAAAAATATAGTGGTAGGTACTATTTATATCGTCTATACACACTACTACTAACTAATAATAGTACGTTTCAGCAACTATTAGCGGGATACAGTCAACCATTAAATGTGGCAAGAGTGACAAAATCACCCTAAAAATCGGCAATTTTGACAGCGAAACTAGCATTACCATTCAAAATTTTTAGGTTGAAATAATAGAAGCCCCCCCTCCAATAGTGCCCCCCCCTCCAATAGTGCCCCCGGGTAAGGAGAGGTTGAAAAAATAGTGCCCCGGGGGCACTATTGGAGGATTTACGGTATGTGGTGACATATTTCTTTTTTGAATAACTTTTGTTTTCTTTGCCGGATTTGTATGAAATTTGGACTACGGTCGAATTCGGTTGAGGATTCCGAGAGTTATGGCGGTCCAGATCAGATGTCTCTTTTTTGGACAGATTTTACAAACTAAACTACCGTAAATTCTCCAATACAACCCCCCCCCCCCCCTCCAATAGTGCCCCCCCTCCAACAGTGCCCCCGGGGGTAAGGGGTATGTTGTGCCATGTGCCTTTTATGGGCAAAAATATAGTGGTAGGTACATTTATATCGTGTATACACACTACTACTAACCAATAATAGTACGTTTCAGCAACTATTAACGGTAAATCAACCATTAAATGTGACAAAAGTGATCAAGAGCACCGAAAAAAAATCGGCAATTTTGACAGCGAAACTAGCATTACCATTCAAAATTTTCAGGTTGAAATAATAGAAGCCCCCCTCCAAAAGTGCCCCCGGGTAAGGAGAGGTTGAAAAAATAGTGCCCCGGGGGCACTATTGGAGGATTTACGGCAAACTAAATGGCAAACAAAATGGGACATTGGGTTGGTAATGGAGCGGGGGGAGGGCGGATGGAGAGGGGGCGGTTTCAGTCGAGCAGCAGCAGGAAATACTGTGATCCAACCGTGTTAGACAAACTGCGGCAACGAAACGCAAAATTGGCGTTTGAAATTTTCCATACAGTACTGGATAGGTACGATTGACTTAGTTTGTAAATTCTGCCCAAAAAAAAGCGAGATTTGACTTGGAGCGCCAAAACTTTCGAAATCCGCCCCTCAACCGAGTGTGACGATTCCAAAGGTGGACAAAGGACAAGGAGACAAAATTCCAAAGGTGTTCCAAATTTTTCATAACAATCCGACAAAAGAAACCAAAGTTACTCAAAAAAGAAATGTGATTATTAAAAGCACCCTTTATACAATCCCACCCACTTTTTTAGCCGCACTATAATTACACACCCTCTTTAGTACACCTTGAGTTTTTTAAAGCGCACCTTGAGCGCACCTAAAAATACACACCCTCTTCTTGCTCAAATGAAACAATTAGCTCCCGGGTGCGTAATTATAGGGCTCACGGTGTGCCTGGTGCGCAATGGACCCGGGACCAGACCATTACCGCTTGATATGCAAAAAGGAGACGTGCGGCTGAATGCGGCTTTTGAAATTCTGCCTTCTGCGTCTGACACTAAAAATTCTAGATCGCCAACAGAAGCCACAAACCGGAGGGAAAGACAGAGCAATGTGGCGCGGCCTTTAATGGTGTCTGTTTGCGTGGCGTGCGTGCGTGCCGGTGCGTGCGTTCGTGCGTGCGCGCCGGTGCGTGCGTGCGTTCGTGCGTGCGCGCCGGTGCGTGCGTGCGTTCGTGCCGGTGTGTGCCGGTGCGTGCCGGTGCGTGCCGGTGCGTGCCGATTCGTGCGTGCGTGCGCGCGGGCGTGCGGCGCGCGCGCGCGCGCCCGAGAGCGAGCGAGCGAGCTCGTCTCTGCCAATGCTCTCTCTTCGTGCCACCCGCACCTATATGTGCGTTTGGAGTTGAACTGAGTCGAATGCCGTTTAGGCAGCGACATGTACGTGTGCGGTGGATACAACGGCAAGCAGCTCTTGGACACGTGCGAGGTGTACTCGTTCGAGAGCGGACTGGACTGGGAGTTGGTCGACGCCGTCATGCCCACGCCCGTCCACGGACAGGCCGCCGTCGCCGACGAGTCGGGCAATCTGTTCCTCTTCGGCGGCGACAACAGCCCCGCGGCCACCGAATTGGGCTTCTCTCCGTTCGCTCAGGCGATCAAAGTGATCAACTGGGCCTCTCGCAGGCGGCGTGCGCTCAGCAGACGCGTCTCTAAAACTGGACCTTCCAGGGGGGGGGGGGTGCAATTTATCCATTATGAACATAACCCTACATGTGGGTTGAGGAGTGGAGACCCTCCCCCGCCCTACACATTGCCCAACAAGTGCCCATTTGACGCTACATATGAATTGTTAAAAGATGCCTCCGTTCTACCTACAGGGCATGATTTCGTCCTGACTTTTCTATCGGGGGTTGCGGCGTTGCTGTGCACTCCTAGGAATGTAGAAAAAAAAATTAATTAATTTTTTTTAAAAACCCTTCTTGTTTAAAAAAAACTTCTTAACTAAAAAAATTCTCCAAGTGGCTGTAATGGTGGACCTGGTAAAACAACATAATAATATACGTCTTCAACACAACACTAGAATACAATGATGAGAAATAGCTGTCAACATGTTCTTTCCTCGCTTCTTTCATTGACCCTCTAGACCTTCAGACCCTTACACTTAGAGGATGATGACCACTAATTGGTGCGAACGTGCCTATCTACCTATATTGTCTGTACCTCTCTCTCACACATATCATAGCGCGAATCTGCGCGATAGGGTTATAATGTGCTAACGTACGTACGGAAAGTGCCATAGAATCAGCACATGAAAAAAAAATTGTTTTTTTTTTAATTAAAAAGAAAAACGGACCAACCTTTTTTTGAAGTGTTTAAAAAAAAGTTAAAAAAATTCCCATCCCTATGCACTCCATAGAAATATTCCGTACTGTGTGTACTACTACTAGAACGTGAACGTACGTACTAGAAAAGGTGGTGAGCTTGAATAAGACTACTTAAGGGGGGGGGGGGGCACCTCCTGAGCATTATGGCTTGTTGTACCTTTTTGTTTTGCAGTACAACGTGGACACGAAAGCGTGGAGCCGACTGGCGGACATGCCAGCTGCGCGACTCATGCCGGCTGCGGTCTACTTGAACGAGTCCAACAGCGTCGTGTTGTGCGGCGGAGCGACGGTGAAGCAACCGCGCAGGGAGTGCTACCTCTACGACATTGCCGAGAACCAATGGTGAGACACTGAAAGAACACCAAATACTACCGTAAATCCTCCACTAGTGCCCCGGGGCACTATTATTTCAACCTTTCCTTATCCTGGGGCACTATTGGATATTTTGGTGCTTTGGATCACTTGTCCCTATTCAATGGCTCGCTTGCCATTAATAGGAGCTGAAACATACTATTATTGGTTAGGATCAATGGGTATACACGAATTATATGCAGCCACCACTTTGATTTTGTCCATAAAAGGCACATTGCATAGCATACCCCATAGCATACAGGTGAGTTGAACTTACCAATACAGTTATGTATTGGTGCAAATCGCCTTTTTCAGCGGCTAAACAATAGATATTCTAGTGCGTACAGGCAACGTGCAAGAACCAAATAGAATACTGCGTGACAATACCAGTTTTGACGGACACCTTCTCTCTAATGAACGCTGCTGTGCGTTTATTAGAGAGTGGTCGTTAATTGGCTCAACAAACCCCCCACCCTGGACGCTCATTGGAGTGGGGCGTTCATTGCAGGGAGGTTTTTTTTTGGAGGAATTACGGCATGAACTTCGAATTCGGTTAGCGGCAGTGGGAAGGAACGCACGGTGCCGTGTAACGCCAGTAGCCCACACATATGCACAGGGCGACCAATCACAATGGTCATATTCGCACCTTAGGTCATCTTTGCCGCCTATGCGTCGGCGTCGCGGTCACTTCCACCTGGTGCAAGAAGGCGACGCGAGGGAGGGCCGCCTGTACGCGCTGGGTGGCGAGAGCGAAAACTTCGTGCCCATTGACTCCATAGAGTGGTTTGACTGGGCCCGGCGCGAGTGGGTCGCCTCCAAGGCCCGCGTGCCTGGCCAGATCAACTCCTACGCGCTCGTACAGCTCTGAGAAGGAGGCGCGCTTCTTGACCCTCTCCGCTCGAGCTACTGTAGGGTGGATTTCTACTTCGCTTCGCAAGTGCAACACGAAACACGTTGAACCGTAACTGTTTTGGCTGCGGCTGTTAATGACCGAATCAGCTTACTGTTGTACCGTAAAGCTTCTTGTACGCCTCTGGTGAAGCCCCTGGTACTATCCGCTCAAGTTTCACTCATCCTCTCGGTTGAAACGATAGTAGCCCCGGGTATGTAGTACCGTAAATCCTCCAATAGTGCCCCCGGGGCACTAGTTTTTAAACCTCTCTTTACCCGGGGGCACTATTGGAGGGGGGCACTATTGGAGGGGGGGCTTCTATTATTTCAACCTAGAAATTTTGAATGGTGATGCTAGTTTCGCTGTCAAAATTGCCGATTTTTCGGTGATTTTGATCACTTTTGCCACATTTAATGGTTGATTTACCGCTAATAGTTGCTGAAACGTACTATTATTGGTTAGTAGTAGTGTGTATACACAATATAAATGTACCTACCACTATATTTTTGCCCATAAAAGGCACATGGCACAACATACCCCTTACCCCCGGGGGCACTATTGGAGGGGGGTGCTCTATTATTTCAACCTTGCCGTACCAGGGGGCACTATTGGAGGGGGGCACTATTGGAGGGGGGGGAGTTGTATTGGAGGATTTACGGTATTTCAGAATTAATAGTATATAGCCATGCCCGGGGCGATATAGAATGTACCGTAAACCCTATAATTAGCCCCCCGGGGGCTAATTTTTTCGTTCGAGCTCTAGGAGGGTGTATAATTATAGGGGGGGGGGCTAATAGGGGGGGGGGCGATTTTAAGGGAATAAGGCGCTGTGCACACACGTTGGTACACTCTAACACACTCTCACACAGTCTCACATGCACATACGTGTACATACATACACATACGCGACCATACATACACCCAGACATGGAAACATGTGCCTTTTAGACGATGGTTCATTTAGGGGAGGGGGCGTAATTATAGGGGGGGGGGCCTATTAACTCAAAGTGGACTTGGGAGGGTGTATTATTATAGGGGGGGGGCTACTTATACGGGGGGGGGCTAATTATAGGGTTTACGGTATCACTATTCGAGGGGGGCGGGACTATTGTATAAGCCTGCAAGAAGTATAGAGCGGCTTCACAACAGGACGCGGTTCATTTATAGCGCCTCAGGGAAATGTCGTTGTCCTTGGCGTCCATGTGGGCCATTTACCTGAGACTTACCCCTGAGACTTTCGCCGCCCCCCCTCTCCCTGTTGAGAATGGTTAGTTGGTTTCTCGGTATATACGTTATCGTGGGATCGGCAATTCTGTGTTGCGTGTGTGCCATTGGTAGAGTTGGGAAAAATACGTTTTCACAATGGACCGACGTATTTTTTTGAAAAAATACGGTATTTTTTTGAAAACATACGTATCTTTTGTATTTTTTAAGAGTACGTAGGTACATGTACCATACATCATAGTACGTCATCAGCGAAGTGTTCAAAGCTTAGAAATCGGTACATACAGTAGCTCAAACGCTGCAAAACTGCGCAAGCACGCAAGTGGACGTATAGGAGTGTGTGTGTGCGTGCGTGCGTGCGCGTGTGTGTGTGTGAGGTGGGTGAGTGGTAGGTAAGCGGAGTAATGAGCGACCAGGAGATTTGGTATCCAACAAAGTGAGCTAAGAACGCGACACAGGGCGCGATGCAAAAATTGAGGGCGTGAAGAGGAGAGAGCAATTGCAAAAGCTAGCAGAACCAATTGTTGGGTCCACGTCCGCTGCGTCCGAAACTTATAAGCGAAACCTATGCGTCGCGTCGTAAGAGTAATGCGATGTAAAAAAAATTGTCTTGTGTGAGAAGTCTACCTACCACACAACTCGCATATGCTCTTCAATGTTAGGTACATTGATTAACAACAAATGTTTTATTATTTATTGCAGGTTGATTCAACAAAATACAGGTTTACGACTCCGACTTACTACTATAACCTTACGATTACGACTACGACCGTATTTTTCAAAAATAAGATACAGGCAGCGACGTATTTTTTCAAAAAAATACGTGAATTTTTTTGAAAAAATATGTTTGAAAAAATACGCGCCCAACTCTAGCCATTGGACAGTAGACGCGCGGCAGCGAACATGCAGCCAGTTGAGCTTGTAGTGGTCGTCGAGGTGATCAGTTGTAGGTGCTGCACTAGTAAGCCTGTGCTGAAATTCCAGATACAGCTGATATGTACCGTAAACCCTATAATTAGCCCCCCCTATGAGCCCCCCCCCCCTATAGTAATACACCCTCCCAAGACCACTTTGAGTTAATAAGCCCCCCCCCCCTATAATTACGCCCCCTCCCTAAATGAACCATCGTCTAAAATTCTCCTTGGACTTTCCCCAAACTCCTCCTTGGACTTTCCCCACCCCCCCCAACTCCTCCTTGGACTTTCCCCAAACTCCTCCTTGGACTTTCCCCAAACTCCTTCCTTGGACTTTCCCCAAACTTTTCCTTGGACTTTCCCCAAACTCCCTCCTTGGACTTTCCCCAAACTCCTTCCTTGGACTTTCCCCATCTCCTTGGACTTTCCCCAATGCTTCGCGTTGTCTACGTCCCTTGGGATGTGTTGGGATTGGCCAAATAAAACCGAACCGAACCGAAGGCACATGTTTCCATGTCTGGGTGTATGTATGGTCGCGTATGTGTATGTATGTACACGTATGTGCATGTGAGACTGTGTGAGAGTGTGTTAGAGTGTACCAACGTGTGTGCACAGCGCCTTTTTCCCTTAAAAATCGCCTCCACGCGCCTTTTTGCCCACACATCTTCCCACTCATCGACACTTCCAGTTTATAAGCCCCCCCCCTATAATCAGCCCCCCCCTATAATTATACACCCTCCTAGAGCTCGAACGAAAAAATTAGCCCCCGAGGGGCTAATTATAGGGTTTACGGTAGATACCTAACCTGTGCTGAAGCGGTTTAAAGGAGGGGGGGCTCTAGTTTCCAAATTTTTTAGATAATGATGTGGTCAGCTGCGGGACACCCCTGGGAGTCACGTCCCGTTCTTACTTTTCGAGCTTAATTCTAAGTTATTCGAGATATTTCAACTCAAACCTCCAAAAGTTGAAAAAGCAATGTACAGTAATCTTTTTAGCCACCGCACCACCGTACTCCGTCTAAACAGAGCTCCGTCTAAACAGAGCTAAAACGCGAAACGCTGTACGTTCGTGAGCTGCCGCGCCGCCTGGCTGCTTTGCTGGCTGAGTGGTCGTTAATTGGCTCAACAAACCCCCCACCCTGGACGCTCATTGGAGTGGGGCGTTCATTGCAGGGAGGTTTTTTTTTGGAGGAATTACGGCATGAACTTCGAATTCGGTTAGCGGCAGTGGGAAGGAACGCACGGTGCCCAGTAACGCCAGTAGCCCACACATATGCACAGGGCGACCAATACACAAATGGTCACAAGTATTCGCACCTTAGGTCATCTTTGCCGCCTATGCGTCGGCGTCGCGGTCACTTCCACCTGGTGCAAGAAGGCGACGCGAGGGAGGGCCGCCTGTACGCGCTGGGTGGCGAGAGCGAAAACTTCGTGCCCATTGACTCCATAGAGTGGTTTGACTGGGCCCGGCGCGAGTGGGTCGCCTCCAAGGCCCGCGTGCCTGGCCAGATCAACTCCTACGCGCTCGTACAGCTCTGAGAAGGAGGCGCGCTTCTTGACCCCTCTCCGCTCGAGCTACTGTAGGGTGGATTTCTACTTCGCTTTCGCAAAGTGCAACACGAAACACGTTGAACCTTAACTGTTTTGGCTGCGGCTGTTAATGACCGAATCAGCTTACTGTTGTACCGTAAAGCTTCTTGTACGCCTCTGGTGAAGCCCCTGGTACTATCCGCTCGACCAACAGTTTCACTCATCCTCTCAGGTTGAAACGATAGTAGCCCCGGGTATGTAGTACCGTAAATCCTCCAATAGTGCCCCCGGGGCACTAGTTTTTAAACCTCTCTTTACCCGGGGGCACTATTGGAGGGGCCTTGGAGGGGGGCACTATTGGAGGGGGAGCTTCTATTATTTGAACCTAGAAAGTGCTGAATGGTGATGCTAGTTTCGCTGTCAAAAGTGCCGATTTTTCGGTGATTTTGATCACTTTTGCCACATTTAATGGTTGATTTACCGCTAATAGTTGCTGAAACGTACTATTATTGGTTAGTAGTAGTGTGTGTACACAATATAAATGTACCTACCACTATATTTTTGCCCATAAAAGGCACATGGCACAACATACCCCTTACCCCCGGGGGCACTATTGGAGGGGGGGTGATATATAATTTCAACGTTGCAGTACCCGGGGGCACTATTTGGGAGGGGGGCACTATTGGAGGGGGGGAGGGGAATTGGAGGAGTTACGGTATTTCAGAATTAATAGTATATAGCCATGCCCGGGGCGATATAGAATGTACCGTAAACCCTATAATTAGCCCCCCGGGGGCTAATTTTTTTCGTTCGAGCTCTAGGAGGGTGTATAATTATAGGGGGGGGGCTAATAGGGGGGGGGGGGCGATTTTAAAGGGAATAAGGCGCTGTGCACACACGTTGGTACACTCTAACACACTCTCACACAGTCTCACATGCACATACGTGTACATACATACACATACGCGACCATACATACACCCAGACATGGAAACATGTGCCTTTTAGACGATGGTTCATTTAGGGAGGGGGCGTAATTATAGGGGGGGGGCCTATTAACTCAAAGTGGTCTTGGAGGGTGTGCTGTATAGGGGGGGGGCTAATTATACGGGGGGGGGGCTAATTATAGGGTTTACGGTATCACTATTCGAGGGGGGCGGGACTATTGTATAAGCCTGCAAGAAGTATACAGCGGCTTCACAACAGGACGCGGTTCATTTATAGCGCCTCAGGGAAATGTCGTTGTCCTTGGCGTCCATGTGGGCCATTTACCTGAGACTTACCCCTGAGACTTTCGCCGCC